>JAEANM010009798.1:0-16164 GCA_017656035.1 Myanophis thanlyinensis
AGATTTATTTATTTTTTTTTTTTTTTGTGGTTGCATATTTCTGAGAAACCAGTGGCTTGACGCTGTTGCATGGAGCTCTTTTGGGAGGCAATACAGGTAGTCCTCAACTTACAACAGTTCACTTAGTGACCATTCCAAGTTTCAATGCCACTGAAAAAAGGGACGTATAACCATTATTCACACATGATTGTTGCAGCATCCCCCTGGTCACGTGATTTACATTCGGATGCTTGACAACTGTCTCATATTTATGACGGTTGCAGTGTCCCATGCTGATCAACTTTTGCGACCTTCTGACAAGCAAGGTCAATGGGGATATCAGACTTAATTAACAACCGTTACTAATTAGCTGTTATTAATTTAACAACTGCAGTGATTCACTTAGCGAATATGGCAAGAATAGTCATAAAATGGGGCAAAAAACAAATTTCTCACTTAGCAATATATGTTTTGGATTCAATTGTGGTCATAAATTGAGGACTGCCTGTAGTGGAATAGCAGGAGGATGGGTTGACCAGAGAGAAGCAGCTCTTAATAAGAATAAGAAATAAGAAACAACCTAAAACCAAGAAGAAATTTCTTGACAGTTAGAACAATTAATCCGTGGAACAACTTGCCTCCAGAAGTTGTAAATGCTCCAACACTGGAAGTTTTTAAGAAGAGATTGGACAACCTTGTTCAAAATAGTATAGGGTTTCCTGCCTGAGCTGGGTGGATTGGACTAGAACAGTGGTGGCGAACCTTTTACTTACCGAATGCCAAAAAGTATGTGCTTTGTGCGTGCCATCTGCACTGGCGTGCGGCTCCTCCATGTGCGCTGCATGTGTAACCGCACCATCAACCGCACATGCAATGCATGCATGGTACGTGCAGGCACTCACGCACACATGAGCAATCACGTGTGCGTGCGCAGGAGGGCTCCGAAGACCAGCTGGATTTCCTGCGTGCATGTGCAATCGCATGTGTATGCTCAGCTGGAGGTAAATTGGCCTACAGCTTGTGTGCCCAGCAAGATGGCTCTGCATGCCACCTGTGGCATCCGTGCCATAGGTTCGCCATCACGGGGACTAGAAGATCTCCAAGGTCCCTTTCAAATTTTTTATTTTGTTAATAGACACCCGTCAGCACAATAGGCACTGCTCTGATACCATCTTTGGCTTGGCATCTGATTTTGCCTTCAACCTAATGAGTAATAAAACACAACAGATGTTACCCACCTTGCTGCAGAAACTGTTGACTAAAAGAGGAAAATGCTACCTTATGGGCTGGGAGCCCAGACAACACTGTGGGATCATGGCAGGAAAAATAAGCTGTTGGGGAATGTTGCATTTAGGTATAGATTGAAGGAGAAGAAAAGAAAATAGATGAATAAAGGCGATTGCTGAAGATACTGGCTTTATGGAAAGCCAAACCTTATTCTTCCCAAATTATTCAAACTGAGATAATAATTGGTCCAGGGATAGAATGCCCTCTAAGTTAATCTTGCCCTTACCCTGATTTTACCTCTTATATATTTCTACACTATTACTAGCCCTTCTTTGCTGTGCATGCATGTTACATTTTGTAGGAGATGCAAGGCACAAGGGTTAGGATTTGTGCCTTTAACTCGGTTGTTAAGCTTTGTGCCTGCTGTGTCTCTCCCACCCCCCCTCTTCCCCCGGGACTCTGCTCTTCGTTGCCATTCCCATAGCTGAACTTGAGAAGACCCATCTTTCTCCTCCTGAGTGAACAAGACATTAGTCCTTAGCTGACATGCTATTTTTGTGAAGATGCTGTTTGTGTGAGGTAGGTGACAAGCTGGCACGGGTGGATCAGGTGGCTCCTCTAACCGAAGGGTTTGGCTTGCACATCCACTTAGATGAAAAACACACATTTGAAAACCTTTGCTTCTCTAGTGACAGACAATTTCTCTTCTGCTGGTTTTTGTCTTTGCTAAGGAAAAAAGGAAAAGGCAGACGGAAATAGAAGGGAAGAGACAACAGCTCGAGGACCAGATTCTTCAGCTGCAGCATTTCAAGGTAAGGGCTGATCCTGGATTGACCAGAGCTGTATGTTTTTAGACATGCAGATCACACATTTGGGTAGCTGGGAAGAACCTGTTCCGACATGAAGCAGCCTGCGTTGCCAGAGTCTGTCTGCTGCAGCTAATCAAATCCTTACCGGTTTTCTCTTCTGTGTGTGATTCTCTGTTAAAATACCATGTTATTGAAAAGGATGGAGCAGAACAGATGATGGAAGGGGGAGGGCATATTACAGCAGGCACCAGAATTTGGTTGCCGGTTTAGCAATTCACAACATATCCCTTGAATTGGAACGGATGTGGATTTGGGTGTGTTCACTGCATTGCTTAAATGGTTCTTTTCCCAGCTATGCAACCACGGTCGCTGCTTTTGTGTGCTTAATTATGGTAGTACTTGATCTCTATGGTTGTGTAATGGGGTGTGTGTATGTGTGCAGGTGTGCATAAAACTGTAGAGCTATTCAAGGGGTATATGCAGTCCATACAGTGAAGACTGGACATAATTTGCATTTATAAATTAAGGGATTCCCGATTGAAAACTTGAGATTATATGCAAAGAAGTGTATATTGATACTGTATATACTGTTAAATATTGTATATAGGTACATTGTAGGCCAGATTAATCCAGGACTACCATATCTGAGCTACAAAATGTTGGGCAACCAACAGTTTTCTATATCTCTTTACTTCCATCTAGTGATTGTCTGGAACTTTGCAGCCCTAATATGAATCGATGTATTTATCTATAGATGTAACTAGTTTGTATTTACTGATTTGGATATTGCTGAAAGTCAGATGTATTTTGAATAAGATCATGATCCATGGTAGTGCAACTGATTTTCAAGCAGGACATCCCAGGTTTACGCTTCAATACCTTATATGGAAAAGGGAATAGATGGCAGCTTAAAACAAAAATTCTTGTCAAAAAACTGTTTGCTGGGCTGAGCCTATTTTGGGGAATTTTAGATGTTTCTAATCACCTTTTATTCTACAAATCTTTCTCTTCTAAACAAATTGTTCCTAATATGACAGCTTGAAATTCTTGATATTTTAGCCTGGTCAGTGTCTGCACAATAGATTTTCAGAAAACCCTTCATTAGTATTTCTGAGCTTTTCAGTTGAAGCAGAGGAGATGACTAATGGATTAGATTACATGTATACCTAGGTATAGTGGAGCACTTGTACTATTGATGCCTTGTATTCTACAAACTGGTTATTGGGCATAAACTTATCCGCACAGTGTGAGGCTATGTAATGCAGATAACTTCCCCGTGTATTTTTATGCAATGAGTGTTATAACTCTGGGTCTGTAGGAGGGACAGGTGTCAAAATAAAGTAGCTGAAAATAGTTGGAAATAACAGTCACTTCTTGTACTTCAGCCTAGAGCTGTTGACACAACATTTTGATTATTTTCTAGTTTTTTCCTTGGAAACATACTTTCTTTGAATGGCATTCCCTTCCATGTGTTCATATCTTGGGGGCAGCAACTAATTTTTTTTCCTCCCCCATGTCATTCTATCTGAAGGATTGTGAAGTGCACAGAATGAGGTGGTGCTGGCCTCCCAGCACAGTTGCTGCTTCTGCCGCTTGCACTGGTATTTCTTCAAGCAGCTGGGGTAATATTGCTTATGCAGGATCACAGAGGTTGAGACAAGCCATGTGTTTCGTCAATAAAATTTCTTGTCACCATGGGGGAATTATGTTCTTGTTTGGAGATTGCGGCCACCTGTGCTAAACTTTTTTAAAAGATCAGATCACATTTTAATAGGAAAAGCACTGTTGAATGCTTGTTTAAAGAACAACTTTCCCTAATTGTTAACCTCGAGATACAGTATGTTGTACTTGATTTCCATAATCCCACAGCCTGGTTGGAGAAGGCTGATGTAGACATTAATCAAAAGAGAATAAATTGAACCACGTTTATTTATTTGTTTTCCAAGCCAGGTGGTGCCATTTGAAAGCTTTTATTCAAGGACAGGACAAACTTCAGGAAACTCTTAATTCTTAACTAAAAACAGATCAGTGTTGGCCTATGGCATTGCTACAGATTCAATTTTTTAAAGTGCTTTTAAGCATACATTTAAAGCACCTACATCCAGGATAGTGTGGCTGTCAGCATGTTCGTGAGTAAATGAACATTGGGTTTAAGGAGTTGGTAGACTGTGCATACCCACACAGCACTCCAAAAGCCCTTTCTGTTTTTAAGACCATAACACTTCACAGTCATCATGTGTTTGGCCTGTTAGTGATTGGAACAATACCCAATTCATGCACCATAATCCTGCCTCTGATGATTAGGAAGTGCTTGAAAGTGTCTTGAGAAAAGTATAGAATTCCCTAACTGGCACCTTCCAGATGTATTGGACTTCAAGTCTTGTAATTTCTAATCCAAATGACCAAAAGCAATGTGATGCAAGGAATTACAGCACATAAAAATTGAGGGAAAGTTAGTGTAGCTAATTCTCTGCCATATCTGCTAAATTAGAGTATATAGTTTCTGAAACAGTGCAAAAGTTTACAAAACTAGTTTATCAAAGCTGGCAGGGAGCTACTTTACTACTCATCTTTAAGTAATAATTCTTCCTTCAAATTTAAATTCTAAAAGTTTGACTGTCACTATGGGAATACTTGTACCTATATGTTTATAGACCTATGTATTAGATATTTACTCCCTTTAAAAATTAAAATGGAATCAAGATACCTCAGCTAGTTCTGGATCTCTATGGATGCTGATATAATATCTAACATTTATATGTTGGGTACATCATCTCTATCCATCAAACTGTTTCTTTCATAGTGCAGAATATACTCTGGTTTCTCTTCAGATCATATAAATCTTTCATAGTGCAGAATAAAAGAATATCACCTGGTTAACCAAAGGCCTCTGAGATTGTTCAGTATCATTTCCACGAACTCTGGAAATGTAGATATAGATAGCTATATAAATAATACAAAGTCTTTATTTTAGCCCATTTGTACATCCAACTCCTAATGACTCTAGAAATATTCTTGTCTTTTTCTCCCTGCTTTTGATTGCCGTTTATCTCAGTTTGCCACCAAACAGTTTTGCTGATGTTTAAAAAAGTCTCAAGCAATATTTCATACAGTAATAAGGTTGGAAATGACTTTGGTGATCTTCTAATTCAACCCCCATGCCCAGAACAGGATTCCTCCTATTATCCCAGATAAATGGTTATCCAGTCTTTTCCAGTGTTATCCAGCTGTTCCATTCTTTAATTGTGCTCACAGTCAGAAAATTCTTCCTGATTTCAAGTTTGGATTTCCCTCTGTAAAGTTTTCTCAGTTTTCTACCCACTGGTAGAAATCTTACCTTTGGATGCTATAAAAAATAAATCTTCTGCCTTTCGACATCCCTTCATGTATTGGAAGATTGCTGTCATATTTCCTTTTAGCCTTCTCTTCTTTAGCAATAGCACTTAGCACTTGGACTTATATATCACTTCACAGTGCTCTACAACAATTTACAGGGTCGGCATATTGTCCCCAACAATCTGGGTCTTCATTTTAATGACATCAGAAGGATGGAAGGATGAGTCAACCTTGAGCTGGTGAGAATTGAACTGCTGGCAGTGGGTAGAATTAGCCTGTAATACTGCGTTCTAGCCACTGCTCTACCTTTAGACTAAATACACCAAGGCTCTTTAGACTAAACAAACCATTCTTAATATGATTTGGCTTTCAAGCCCCTTTCCTTCTTTCTCATTCTTCTTTTATGCTTTCCTGTTCCTTGATATCCTTTTTTGTATTATATTTTGTATTGTACTATAAGATACAGTATTCTAGGTATGGAGCTGTCAATGCAACTTAGGGCTGGTACTTCCTGTTATCTTGACACTTGGTTGAGCAGCCCCAAACTGTATTGAATTCCTTCTCGCCATAGCAGTCTGACTACTCTTCTTACTGGGACACTGGCTAGAAACTTCTCTAGAGGACTAGAAGTTTTCCTCTAGGGAGAATGCCTTAAACCAGTGTTTCTCAACCTTGACGACTTTAAGATGTTTGGACTTCAACTTCAAAGCAAAGCTGGCTGGGGAATTCTGGGAGTTGAAGTCCAAACATCTTAAAGTCGCCAAGGTTGAGAAACATTGCCTTAAACTGATTGCACAGCTTCACTGAGAGAACAGTGAACTTGGGTTCTCCAAGTTACATGCTGCTAGCCTTTCTCTTCCAAAGCTGCTGTTCTTTTTCTGCATGTCTACTTTTCAATGTTGTTTATTGAGACATTTTTCTGCCTTATCCAAACTGACCTTTCCTGAGTCCCTCTGTGGCTTGATTGGCCTTCAGTCCGTCCAATAACACAATGAATTAGGACTTGGCCCAGTGGAGTCCTCCTCAGGGTAGGTACAAACCTTGTGGGTCACCAAAGTAAATGGAGAGAGTTAACTCCTTATCCATGACTGTGTATCTCCTGATGATTATGCATATCCAAGCATCTTTTCCTCATCTGGAAGGGGAAAAAGAAAAAAAAGGCAGAAAATGGATTTAAATTTTCACATGCTGTTAGTCTTTCGGTTCTTTTGCTTAGGGCTTTGTGCACACTGGTCACACTTTTTTGTAAGCTGAATTAAATGGTGTATATTTGCTCTGGTGTGAATGTAGCAGTTGACTAATAATGTACTGGGTGCAAAACATACTAGAAATTACCCGTGTGAATTTTTCAGAAAAAGAGTTTATAGACCCAGCAAGGCACCAGGATAAAATTCTTAGCATCCAGAGCACCTCAAACCATCCCAATCTATATATATTAATTTCCAGGGATTTGTTCAATATCCACATCCAGAGAAAATTTGGAAGTTGAAAAAATATATATTAAAGTCTGAAATAATTCTGAAATTGAACTCGACAAACTACAAATTGATTCAAAATTGTGCTTCAGGAAAGGAGGCATGCGACAAGCTAAAGCAGGTAAAAACATGCTCAGGTATGAACAGTAACCAGATAATTCATAAATATGAAATTATAAAGGATTAGAAATCTAAAGCAACATGTGTCCGATTATCTCTTTGTTCATAAGATACTAAAACAACAATGTGACCCTTTCTGAAAATTTCAAGGAACTGCTTTAAGTTCCCTATCAGAAAAGTATAAATGGAGTTCATCAGAGTTCATTATAGTGGAGGTATTCCAGCATGATTTGAACAATGCAACTAACAGAATTCTCTAAAGCAGATAAAAGGGAGAAATGTAACCTGTCATTAGTGTATTAGAAAAAAAAACATATCAAAACAGAATGAAGACTTCACAGAGCTAAGGCTTGTACAACACAGAGAGAGATAATAAGTCTAAATGTCTTAAAAGAAAAGGCCAATATGCATAGGGATTGCAAAATAATGAGGTACAGGCAAGAAAAGTTAATTTAGCAAATGGAATGTTGATATATGGAAAGGGCAGTATTGGATTGAAATGTTGGATAAATCATAATGAAAGCAAGAATAGAATGTTTCAAGAAACATACCTGACTTAGACACAGATTACATATATTAAACAAAATGGTTATAAAATTATACTTAAAATAAACTTTGCATTGTTACAAAAGACCACCAAGTAATATTGAAAACAAAATGAAGCTAATTTGCTGGAAATTATACAGCCTAAGGGAAGCAGAGTAATGGGATGCATGCATAAGCATAATTCTGTAAAATGACATTGGGCACAGAGACGAGTTTCTTATTAAGAAAATAAAAGCTGAGAGCTTAAAAATTGAATTGAATATTTATCCTTTCGAGAAATAAAGGGTATCCACATGTGATTTTTGTTTAGAAAGAAAAGAAAAAAGGAAATATTTTTCTAGCTTAAAATAAGCCACCCAGACATTGGAACCTGTTTTTTTTTTAACATTTTGTAGTCCAGTGTCAGTCAGAGCCATTTTCCAACAGTTTTTACCAACAAAAGATTCAAAGTAAACTTCGTATGAGTTATGAAACCTAATAGTATTTGAATTCAAAGTTTATGCATCAGCCCATTTTAAAAAATGAATAAATAACATTGCAGAACCTAAGTAGGCTGATGAATTGAACAAAAGTTTACAACATTTTGAACCTAAAACCTGGAAAAGTAACTATTGCTGTGTTGCTTATTTTAATAAAGAAGGCATAACTCCCAATGAATTAAAATATTTAGATACTAGCACAATCAGCACAAGCTTGTCAATAGCATCTGGATCTACTCTGGATACTCAAGGAAGAAAGCAAAATACAACAACAGTAACTACACAGTCACACACTACGGTTGCTACTGAAAATGGCTGAATGCAGAGAAGAATGAAAAAGATGGAAAGAGGCTTGGAAGCCAAATCATACCAAGAGTAGTTAAAGGAACTTGGTATGCTTAGTATAAAGAGCTGTGGTGGCACAATGGCTAGAATGCAGCATTGCAGGTTAATTTGCCAACTGCCAGTAGTTCGATTCTCACCAGCTCAAGGTTGACTCAGCTTCCGTCCTTCCAAGGTCAGTAAAATGAGGACCCAGATTGTTGGGGGCAATATGTTGACCCTCTAAACCGTTTAGAGAGAGTTGTAAAGCACTATGAAGCAGTATATAAGGCTAAGTGCTATTGCTAAAGAAGAGAAGTCTGAAAGGAGATATGACAATACATGAAAGGATGTCTCAAGACAGGATTAATTTTCTGTACATGGCATACCAGCAACCGGGCCACACAAATAAATGAAACCCCATCTGCGAAATGCAGGCAGCATGCAAAGCCAAACCCGTTCCAGTCCACAAAAAAACCTTTCTCCATGGAACTGGTCCCTGATGCCCAAAAGTTTGGGGACCACTGAGCTAAACCACAGAAATGTAGGGAAACTGAACTATCAAAGCATAAGTAAATGGATTTTCAGAATTAAGCATGTTTCTTGTGAAATGTAGAATGCCATAAATCTAGATTAGTAGTGAAGCACTACAGTATACACAAAGATATAGTGAGGATTACAATGAAATTTTTCTGCTGGTGGCTCGACATGCAAGCGTAGCAACATCTAAGAAAACACATGCAACACACTTAGATATTAAGACAACCTTTCTACATGGTGAGCTGAAAAAGGATATTTTCATAAACCAGCCACCAGTTTTGTAAAGTCAGGGGAAGAAATACTGTAAATGACAAAAATCTATATATATGGACTAAAGCAAGCATTCAAAGCACGGTCTGAGAAACAAAATCAAGTTTAATAAAACAAAGGCTTTAAGCAGGGAAAAACTGATTGATGTACATATACATGAATCAAAAATGGAAGATGAATGTACAGTACAATCTTTGGCATGCTAATGATTGAATTGTACAGTATGTTTAGAGTACAAAAGCGATACATAGTTTTGAGACAGTGACAATGTAAATAAACTTAACCTCTATCTTGGAACTGAAATAAAACGGACAAATGTGGATGGTTCTTTCTCAGTCAAACCAAACAATAATGATCTAATAAAGTTTCTAGACCTTGGTGAGGGAAAGAAGACATGGTCAGCCTTTCAAGGTACGCCAGGTCGAAAAGCAGACATCACAAAGATTTCAAGAATTGTATTTTATTGTTGCAGGGTATAATAATAAAATCTTAAAAGCCTGACTAAGTTTCTCTGTGCCCTGTTTTATTCTAAATAAAATCAAGGTGAGGGTTATTTTAAATTTCTTTCTCACACTTCCTTCTATCCCTGGGTTATGTAATCTTGTGTTAAGTCCCTCCTTAGCAGCTCATTTCTTCCTTTCCCCATAATGGCTTTTTCATATCTTCCCCAAGGTCACTCTGTTTATGTTTACTGTACACCCATGCAAATTCAGTACTCAAAGAAAGAGAAAACTAAAGTTAAATTGGCAAATAACAAGCAATATAGGGGAGTTGGGGAAAAGCAGATATATTGCAACTGTGAGAAACTCTGATCTGGCCAGTGCAATTGGACTTCTAATTAGAAGTATTAGGAAAAAACAGTGTGCCAACACAAGAGGACTAGATAGCAGTAAATGATGGAACGGGATGCTGCAAAGGAATTATGGGTTTTAATTTAAAACTGCCTATGACTAATAAACTAGAATATATGGAATATACAGGTTTGAACTGGGCTGGAAATAAATCTGATAGGAAATCAACTGTAGAACATCAGCGGTGACCTTTTTATGACTTGTGGACTTCAACTCCCAGAATTCCTGAACCAGCCATGCTGGCTCAGGAATTCTGAAAGTTGAAGTCCACAAATCATAAAGCAGCCATAGTTCCCAATCTCTGCTAAAGTTTAATTCGTGATCTGGTGTTGTGAGAAGCCAAGCATTGTAGCTCTGTTATCTAGAGATGCTGAATACTGCACTGTTGTCAGACTCCAAAAATCTAAAAAGACACACTGAATTTAAATTATGCAATTTCCTTTATTGTTCCTCACCTACCGACAGAAGTCTCACCCAAACGAAATTACTTGCTTTATTAAAGACACAAAAACTCTTTAAGAATTCCTAAGGAGGAACTGCCTTGACTCTCTTTCTCCCAACCAAACTGTCTAAACTTTGCTGCTTCTGGGTCCTCTGGAGTTCAGCCCCTCCCTCTTGGGAATCCAGACTACATTCCACCACAACTGTGGAAGAAGCATGCAAGGCACCTGCATGGCTGCACGGATTATTGCTAAACTTGAAAATAAAAAGAACCAAACATCAGGATTCAGAGCGTGAAGTAATTTATAGCAGTTTAACCCATTATATTGCACAATTTGATCACAAAGCTGAGAAGAAAAATGTTGGAATGCTTCATCTACACTTAGTTTTCTTTCATGATGCAGAATAGAGAAAGTATATTCTGGTGTCCTACTTGTCATAACTGTTTTTCAGGCATTGTGTATATACAAAAGCATAAAGCTGCAGTAACCAAAGGCTACTCCCTTTGGGATTAATTACCCACAACATTGTTTCTAGCGACTTTGGAAATATTTAGATATAGCTAGATATACAGGTAATGTGAATTTTCCCCTGATCATGGGGGTGGGTAGGTTGTGTTCTCTTTGCTTTCAACTAGAGATGTGCAGGATGCAAACTAAATAGAAAATTAGAGACAATATTTTTAAACATTATATGCAGATTGTAGAGTAGTAGTAATACAGGTAGTCTTTGATTTACAATCACAATTAAGCCCAAATTTTTTGTTGCTAAGCGAGAGAGTTGTTAAGTGAGTTTTGCCTCATTTTATGATCTTTTTTGTCACAGTTGTTAAGTGAATCACTGCAGTTGTTAAGTTAGTAACTCGGTTAAGTGAACCTAGCTTCCCCATTGCTTGTTAGAAGGTTGCAAAAGTTGATCACATGATCCCGGGACACTGCAATCGTCATAAATGTGACTCAGTGGCCAAGCATTTGAATTTTAATCATTTGACCCTGGAGATGCTGCAACAGTTGTAAGTGTGAAAAATAGTCTTAAGTCATTTTTTAATGCTGTTGTAATTTTGAACAGTCATTAAATGAACTGTTGTAACTTAAGCACTATGTGTAGTGTATAGAGAACTAATTTTAATGGTGGCTTAATTGTTTAACTGATGAAGTCATCAAAGTAAATAAACAAAACCCATGTTATACTGACATCAACAGGTCATGACCCTAACCAGATATAATGGCCTTAAACCAACCATGTACTCTTGGAGTCATAAGGTTACGGCCACAATCAGACATGTATTGAAGCTAATCCCATCAAGAAAACGGTGACAGTCAAGCCAATCCATGATTAGCTTAAACCTAAACTGATCCCTAATCTCATAGAGATTCAAATCAAAACTTAATAAAATAAGAAATCAACAGAATCCTAGGCTGGGCTGTATTTTGGAAGCAAATCCTATTTATGCATTGTGAAATAAATAATAGATGAATAGTGCTTTAACTTTGGGGGAATTCTTAAAATCAGTAGCTTAAATGCAAGACAAGGAGCACTTTTTAAACTCACAATCTGCATTGCCCCATTTGATAAAAGATTTTATTTCCACAAGAGTTTTTAATATCTCTCCCTTGATTTATTTTTAACCATATCAGCCTTAATGTGGTGCTTAATTTAATTTCACCCAATCCATTTATTCTTTGAAAAAAGGTACAATTTGCAAATTCCATCTTCAAAAAGCACATGCATGTGTACTCACAACACATTTGCTAATTTAACTGGTAATACAAATACACACATATCTGTAAGTATTTTGAAGCCAGGCCTTAATAAAGTTTTATTCCCTCGCAAACTAGGAGCATTTAACCAGTAAGGCAAAGACACACAGATACACCCACCCCAACCTAGCAACAAGCAGTGATGCATCTTATCCAGATATATCAGAACATGATTCTAGGCATGTGCAAAGTAGGTCATGTGACTAACTGGCAAGGGGCAGAGTAGGGTTGAAGTGGTACATTCAGACATGCCTGGGCAGATGGTGCATGGAAATTCATCAGTTAAAGTCCATTTTGCTTTTGAAAAATAAAGGTCCACTGTTTGAAGGTATTTCTATTCTATAAAATACTATGGGGGAATGCAAATCCAATGGCTTTCAGTAAGTTTCTTAAAGAACATATGGAAATCAAATCTTCATAATCCAAACCTAAATGTGTTCGTTTCTGTCAAGCATAGCCCAGAACATGGCTCCATATTTCATAGAATATGTACACAAGCTTTAAATAACTGAGTTGTTGCAAAGGCTGGAATTATTGCACACATGGAGACACTTATTATAAAATCTCAAGTTAGCTTATGTGAACTCTATCCTAATTTAATTCAGTCACAAGCCTTACATTGAGACAGAATGATTCCCAGTAAGATCCAATATGAAACAAACTTTGAACCTCCCTGGTTCAGGCCTGACAATGATTTCTCTTGCTTAACCAATCCTAATAGCAAGTTGTTTTCATGATTCTATAACATCCATCAATATTTTTACATTATTATGGATTTCAAGAGCTGTTTTGTTGAACAGGGCACAATACATTATGTATCATAAGCTAAGTGAACGCATGTAACTACCTCATCTCTTAGCACAATACAATGAGTTTGTGCTACAGGATAAAATACGATTGTATTTCTGTAGTGCCAGAGGATTTCACTCAAGCAACTATGAGATCCAAATACATTTTTTTTTCTTGATCCCACATCATAAATGTGAAGAGCATTCAAGATAATGTTCAACCCCATTTCCTATGTGCATTTTATATTGCAAGCTGTTGTGTCATCTGTTGATTTTGTTTTGTCGTTCCTGCCAAGCAAGCTGAGTTAAAACTGTCTAGCGGACTCTTTTGTGTAATGGTCTCACAAGATCAAATTCCCACCATTACTGTCAGCATAAAAGGATGCATTTGTGCATCTTGCTTATTATGTTCAGGAACATTGTGATCATTGAGGTATGGGGAGGACAAAGAACTAAATGCCATTAGGTCAGATGTATTGCAGATCTAATTTGGCATGGCTGCTCTAATTTTAATGGCCCTTTGCCCATTCACATCACGGGTAGAGAGAGACATTTCATACTGTATTTGGCAGCCAAGCTTTTTGGCATGATAAACATACAAAGCATGAGGAGGAAAATAATGCCTCCCAACACAAAGCAGATGTATGCCAGAGATCTGTAGCAAATGGTGTCACCTTTTCTTCACCTTTATCTACTAACTTCGGGAGCAGCCATGTTGCCTCCTAGAAGTTATTCCAGAACTAAAGTCCTCCCTAGATTTTGGCTAGAGATGTACTGTATTAAATTACTAAAATCAGATCAACAGAAAAAAAGCAACCACAGTCTGAAATCTAGTGAAAAGTGATATTTTGCAGAAAACAATGATTACCTGACACACAAAGATAGAAACAGATAATCCTTTAAAAATATATGGATTTTTATAGATCGCGATCTTTAGCTTTTTTTTTAAAGTAGTACAATGCTACCAAACTCTTCTGTGCATATGTATGTGCGTTCAATTATTCTTGTTCAGCTGGAAGAAGAAAATGCTCTCATTTCCTTCTTTTCAAAGGAGAAAAACTCAGTTGTCGTCAGTGAGGTACAGTATGCTCGTACATAGCTTTATCAGGAGATGGTTGAGAAATACGTGTGAGTGCTCTGCCATCTGTCTGTCTGCCTTCCCACATGTCAGTGAAATTCCAATGTAAGGGAATTCCTCCTTGGTTTCTCCCCTCCTGGCCAGGAAGTGTAGGCACTGAGAAAAAGTGTCAAGTGATGGGGAGCTGAAAAACAAATAATAATAATAATAATAATAATAGTGCTATTGCCATCTCCTAAGAATAACAAAGAGAAACATTAAAATGAAGTTGAACGAGATTAAGGAACAACCTAAGAATGAGATCAAGAAAGAGAGACCTCTTTCTCAGAGGAAGAAAAATTTGGGGGAACTGGAGGACGAAACCGGGGAGGACGGATTCCAATACAATAAGCAAGAAACCTGCTGAACTCAGCTTGGTGCTCTACATCTTTCACTTGCTCTTTTAGAAGGTTTCTGAGTTGCTTCTAATATATGGAAAGCAGATAGGAAGGGACAAACTATGAACCTGATAGTTTTGTAGAAGCCTTCAGGTAGGCCTTTCTTCTTTTCTATACAATCTCATATTACAGGGCTTTTGCGATTTTCTTTGATCTGAGCCTCATGCTAGAGGCCTTAAGATACCCTCACCTTAAGAAGATAGGGTTCTTATACTTTTAATATCATCACTCGGAAGAAACTTTTTGGGACATGCGTGTGATGTCTATAATTACTTAACTGAATTAATATTAGAGTGGTTAATATAATTTACATTTAATATGCTTGATGACATTAATTCATTAAGATTCTTAGAGTTTTAAGATGTGCTGCAGTAGCCAAATGTTGGTCCTGTAGTGGTAATAATTATCAAGTAGTTCATATCTATTTTCTTGCAATATGCATTATTTCAGGAAAGAATTCGGGTGTGTGCCCGCTTATCCATTAAAAATAATATAGCAATGTAACTAAGGACTGAAAACCCCAAAAATCTGAAAGCATATCATTATTTATTTGATATCATTTTTTTCACACCCATCTTCTTCAGAGCACCATGGCAATTACTGATCACAAGTTAAACATTTTTTTAAAAACCCTGCAATTTTAAACAAAGCCTTCATGACATTAAAATACAAAGCAGACTCAATGATTATATTTAAATGGCTACTGAAAATGTAAAGTACTTAAAATAGAGTGTTTGAAAAAAGGTTAAAATGACATATGAAATGCAAAAAAAAAAAAATATTGGCTTCACCAGCTGTTAGAACACCACAAACAAGAAATTGGCACCAATTTCCTCTGCAAGTCATCCACTTACCAATTACAACCACCAAAAAGGTCTTTCATTAGTCCCACCTCAGCATTTTTGGGGGAGTTACTGGCACATACAGGAAGATTAGTACAGGAGAAGCCCCAAATAACCCTGCAACAGAAATGACCCCAACTGCAAGATTTTTTTTTTTTTGGGAGGGGAGGAGTATTAAAGCATTTTGCTATTGTGATTGGAAACCCTGAGAAAATTCAGAAGGCCTTCACTGGAAATACCAATCTACAAGAGATGCACAATTGTATTAAAACAGCATTACCTTCACATTTTTAAAATGTTAAATTGTGAGTGGCTGTTTTACCTTTTTTAAATAATATATAAAATAACATAAAATAATAATTGTCATGATCGCTAGTTTGGTCTCCAAGAGGCTGAATATCATTAAATAACATACTCCGCCATTGTTCCTCCTTTAAAAAAAAGGCTTACAAGTCAGTTTTGATTCCTGGTGACTGCCTGGACAAGATTCCCTTGCAGGTTTCTTGGCAAGATTTTTGGAACTAGCTTGCTTCCTTCTCCTCCTCCTCTTTCTCCTTCCCAAGGCAAAGAAAAAGAGACAGACTTTAAAACTCCCAGTCTCCTATTTTTAATCTGGTGCCTTTAATCATTATATCAAACTGGTTTTCTATATCATTGTTTCCAGACCTCAGCAATTTTAAGATGTAGGGACAACTGGGGAATCCTGGGAATTGAAATCCATAGATATTAAAATTGCTGAAGTTCAGAAACACTATTCTATACCATTGCCTAAAGCAGGGGTGGGCAGTTGTGGCTCTTTTATGACTTGTGGACTTCAAATCCCAGAATCCCTAGGCAAGGCAACCTAAATAAAATGGAGGAAATG
>JAEANM010009799.1:0-14513 GCA_017656035.1 Myanophis thanlyinensis
TACACACACATACAGATGGTTTTTGACTTACAACAGTTCATTTAGTGACCATTCAAAGTTACAACGGCACTGAAAAAAGTGACTTATGATTGCTTTTCACACTTTAAATCGTTGCCCATCCCCATGGTCATGTGATTAATATTCAGACACTTGGCAACTGACTCGTGTTTATGACAGTCGCCATGTCCCGGGGTCATGGGATTCCCTTTAGCGACCGTCTGACAAACAAAGTCAATGGGGAAAGCTCGATTCGCTTAACAACCCTGCTGCTCACTTATCCAGCGCACTGTGAGTCGCTTAAGAACTGTGGCAAAAAAATGTCAGAAAATGGAGCAACACTCACTTAGCAACTGGAAATTTCAGGCTCAGTTGCGATCCTACATCGAGGGCTACCCGTATAGTAATTTCCACATCTGACTTTCACTATGGGCTCTTGCAGTCAGACAGACATACCAAAACTTAACCAGATTGGTTCAAAATAACCATGAAGGAAAGAAGAACTTATTTCAGTCTTCCTTGGGGAGGGAAAAAAATAATTCCAACAAAATACAGCGTTGTTTAAAACAGAGTTAAAATGGAGTTTCTGCCTTCGTGGCTAGAAGAGAAAATGGCATTAATACTATACAATGGATGGTAATGTAACAGAACGACAGAAGGGGATAATTGGGAGGGACTTTGGAGGTCTTCTAGTCCAACCCGTGCTCAGGCAGGAAACCCTATACCATTTTAGACAAATGGTTGTCCAATCTCTTCTTCAAAACTTCCAGTGTTGGAGCATTCACAACTTCTGGTGGCAAGTAGTTCCACTGGTGAATTGCTCCAACGGTCAGGAAATTTCTCCTTAGTTCTAGGTTGCTTCTCTCCTTGATAAGTTTCCATCCATTGCTTCTTGTCCTGCCTTCGGGGGCTTTGGAGAATAGCTTGACTCCCTCTTCTTTGGAGCAGCCCCTCAAATATTAGAAGGCTGCCATCATGTCACCCCTAGTCTTTCTTTTCATTAAACCAGACACATCCCAATTCCAGTATATTTAATAGTTCGCAATTGGTACCGGAAAATCCTTACACGACAGTATTATCAGTATTATATAATTTATATCGTATAAGATGATATAAATGTGACAACATTTTATATAAATCTTGATAAAAATGGTATTGATTGATTGGAAAAAGTGATTGCTTATGTTTTAGAGCAGTGTTTCTCAACCTTGGCGACTTTAAGATGTTTGGACTTCAATTCCCAGAATTCCCCAGCCAGCAAAGCTCAAAATGGCGGCATTTCCCTCAGGCCTTCACCTAACACAGTGTTTCTCAACCTTGGGGACTTTAAGAGGTTTGGACTTCAACTCCCAGAATTCCCCAGCCAGCAAAGCTGGCTGGGGAATTCTGGGAGTTGTAGTCCAAAACATCTTAAAGTTGCCAAGGTTGAGAAACACTGTTTTAGAGGGAATAGTTAGATAAGGTAAACTTTTATTTTCACTTTTTTTTATGAGCACACCCTGGCCCTTGTGAACACACTTCCCAGGAACTTCAGTCAATTCACATCAGGGTTGGCTGTGTCGCCGAGGAGATTTTAATGTACTTTTAGGGATTTTTGATGGGACAATCCACAGATAGCAAGAAAAAGATCGCAAAGAGAGGCGACATTCACATAACCGATGTCTCACTTAACGACCTAAATTTCAATTACGGTCCCACGTCGAGGGCTGCCCGTGTTTGGGGAGATCTCAATAAACGTAGCTAGAGCATTCTGTCATGGCTACCACAACTTTTCTTGAGGTCATAATGTTTTTTTAATTGTTCAGATAAGAACTGAAGAAGATGCCTTCTAGTATTTTTGATTTGGAGTTTTGTTTTATCCCACTTTTACTATTTTTATAGATAACTCAAGGTGGCAAAAATACCAGTGCTCCTTTCTCCTCCTAGGTTCACCGCAACAACAACCTTGTGAGGTAAGTTGAGTTGAGAGAGAGAAAAAAACTGGCCCAAAGTTACCAATCCGGCTTTCATGGCTAAGGCAAAACTAGAACTCCCGGTCTCCCGGTTTTTAGCCTGGTGCCTTGACCCCCAGACCAAATGTCTACCGCGAGGTGTGTGTATCAACCCAGATAGTTCAGTAGTGGACTATCTGGTTGGCAAAACATAAAATTAAACCTTAACATCCCTGTTAAAAACATCTTGGAAACCCAAGGCAGTGAAGATTTATCTATGTAGCTTTGGGAAACCAAAATTATAAATTTTAAATTGAATTATAAATTAAAATGATAAAATTATCTTGGACTCTAAAGGAAAGCAAACAATTTCCTATGTTTTTGAGCTAGCCAAAAGTGGATCAGCTTCCATCAACTACACAAGATTTTCCTGTTTTGTGATTTTTAGTGAGCTTAGTTTAATTACTTGTACTGTACTACAAAATTCAGTGAAGTTTAGGCATTATTATTTTGATCTACGTGTGTATATATCTGTAGCGCGCGCGCGCACCCTATGTTTCATTTTTAAGAGTGTTATAATCTCTTCTGCACATTATGGGTGGGAGCCAGGAATACAACGAAAACAAATCTTGAAAATATTCTCCCTTGTGTGCCACTCCCGTTTCCTGATTGTTTAACATTCTTGTCTTTTTAACTGAGGCCTCTTTTTTATGGTACCTCCGAAGTGTGAAATTTACAATGCACAAAATTAATAAATAACTTTTGAATACAGAATATCTGTTGTGAGTCTGGTTCAAATGTTTTACTGGATTACTAAGCGCATGTACCAGCTTTTGAAATGAAACCCAATGATGGGAGTCTTAAGGACAGATGTTTAAACAACACACCGTTACACTTGAATGAATTTTGTTATATATATATTTTTATCAGGACTCCCTCTGCTGGATCCGATTACTGAACACAATCTATTTGAATAATAACGTCGGCGTCAATTGTCTTCCGTTGTGACATTTCTTCGGAATAGATGTATGGAATGATGTTAGTTTTAAAGAATGCTGAAGAACACATTACCATCCAAAGATGTATTTAGCAAATGTGTGTTTTTGCTGTCTTGCAACCAGATCACTGCAGAAAAGGAAAATTAATGTCTTTATAAGAAAGAAAGAGAGAAAGACAGAAAGAAAAAGAAAAAGACATGATTCATAGATGGATAGATAGAAGGTAGATATGAATTGCAATTGGATTATTGTGATTTTCTGATTTTTTTTATAGCTTTGATCATTTTATTGAAGAACAAATGGGTGCTTAGTTTAATAAGGGTGAAAAAATATTTTTTCTTCATGTTAATGTCCTCTATTCTGTCTCCTTATTTCTTTACTGAATACCTGAAAAGGGCCTTGAGAATCACAGCTACGGGACACTTCTTGTCACTATACAGAAATAAACATTGCAGACATAAATAAGCTAAATAAAATCTCCTCGGTCCTGTTTTATTTAAGCCATCCAACACAGGTTTAGAGGGTTTTTTTATGGTCAAACATAATTCATACACGGATAATGTATTATTCTGTGCCAATGAGCAGTATGTTTTGATGTGCTTTTGTTTAGATGGGTTTAAATAACGTTCAGACATCCTGGATCATTCCTTTCCAACTTCTAACTCTTCAAGAGTAGTAATAGGCTCTTTAAAGTTCATTGCTCTAAAAATAAATTAAGCTGCATTGGGCATAATGTGCCCTTTCTCTCTCCATTATGTTTTGACTTTAATAGCTCAGTGACTTTGCACTTTGCCATGTTCTGCTTGCAAAGAAGTCAAGTTTCTCTGATTGCTAACTCAGTATCTAACAAGGCTGCCTTGTTTATTCAGCTGACTCTAAAATGAATTATGTTTTAGAAAATACAACTATTTTGGGATGCAGAGCTGGTCTGTTTTCAGATGCTTCTGTTGTACCACATGTTAGAGGAAGGCGGCCTTTCTTGGGGGAAGAAAAACCATCCCAGCTTTTAAGACTAGAAATAAAACAATAAGCCAGAGGAGCAGATTCCGAGCAGTCTGCAAAAATGCTTCAAGAAGCTAATTTTATTTTGCAATGCATATCCATCTTAAATGCTAGTTGTACTTTTATACTCTTTTTGTTCTTGTTTTAAGAACCACATTTCTTATATTAAAGAGCGTCCTTTAGAGCAAAAACTGAAGTTAGTTAGGAAGAAAACAAAACACTTTCCCAATAATTACAATTTTGATTTGAGTTTGTTTTTCTTTCTGTACAACAAACAGAAATGAGCTTTTTAATTGCATAAAAGGTTTAATGTCTACGGAGATTCTCAGTCCTCCAGGTCATGGTTGTCCCCCAAGGTGATTTTTTTTCCAAGAGGCAACTGGAAACCAGAAAGTCCAGTTGCCTTTTGGAAAAAGCACCTTTGGGACAAGAGTTTTAAGAGAATTAAAAAGGGCAAGACAATGGTACTTGGGAACCACTTTTAATAACAGGATTCCTGGAAAGAATGCAAAACAAGTCAGGAGTAATTCAAGGACACCTGTCCTAAGCTAGTCTGGTACAGGTAGTCTCAATTTACAACCATTCCCTTAGTGACCGTTCGAAGTTGCAACGGCACTGAAAGCATGACTTATGACCGGCATCTCCACAGTCATGCGGTCTAGTGAGTTTGGCAATTGGCATCTCTTTATGGCGGTTGCCAGCCAGCTTCTGACAAGGGGGGGGGGGGGGAGAGCAAGAATCGCTTAACGACATGATTCACTTAACAGCCGCTTAACAGCTGCGGCGAATGGGACCAAAACCTGCTTTCCTCGTTGAGCTATGGCAACTTTGGACCTTGTTGCAGTCATAAGTTGAGGACTACCTGTATAGGATTCTAAGCTGAGGATGTCCAGTTTCTAACTGAACCTGAACTTAGCCAGGGGGGAAATTTTCCAATGCCCTACAAAGGATCTGGCTTATTGAAATCTTACAATTTTCTAAGCGTTTTCCCAGCTTTTTAAGACTCCTTCCTGGGTTTGCAAATAAAACGTCCATTCCCCACTTTTCCTGGAGGGCCACAACCAGTTGGAGACAGAGATACACGTGTCCCTAAGAACCTTGTTTACTAATGACCCAGAGCTTTCTGGGAATTGTTGTTCCTCAACTCGGCATCGGGCGTTCTTAGATGAAGAGAGAAAACAACAACGCCCACAACCCCTTTCGGCATGGGAGGCGGGCCCACGTCCATTTATGAACGCCCCCTTCGACTTGACTGGCTTCCCCGGCGGCCAATCGAGCGCGCTGGAAGACATCAAAACAAGTCTTGTTTTCTTCAAGCTGGCGCCTGACGGGCAACGCCCTTATCCAATGAGCGGTAAGAACCCTCGCGATGGGCGTCCAGGCCAGCCACTGAAAAGGCCGAGCTCGACGGAAAAGGGGCGGCGATTTCGAGCCAGAACGAACGAGAAGGGAGGAGGGAAGGAAAGTGAAGGGAGAGAGAGGGAAAAAAAAAAAAAGGCTGTAGGGAGTCCTGTAATGGCGACGGGGCTGGTAAGTAGCTCAGAAGTTTCGAAGTGTTTTGAGACGGGTGGAAGTTGGGGGGTAACGGGCGACTTCCGGTTTGGGGGGGGGCGGCTGCCGCTGAGGGGAAGACGCTGCCGAGGAAGGAATGAAGGGGGCTCCGTTGTCCTTCTTCAGCTTGCGAAGACGGGGCGGAGGAGAAAATGAAAGGGGGATGAAAAGGCTCCGGGATTCCTGGCGCGGCTTGGGAATTTCCCGAGGTTGCTCTTCCAAACGGGGCCAACTTTTACCTCACGGCTCCCACTTATGAGGCGTACTTAAACTTGGGGTCCCCTCTTTCCCGCGCGGCCCCCCCGTCCCCCAATTGTGCCCCTCAGGAGCCCTTTGGCCTGAGGGGGGGCTCTCCCCCACAGGGAAGGGGCCCCTCCGAGCTCGGGGGGCCAGCGCCCCTCCCCCACCGCCTTCGCCTGGCTGTTACGCACTTCTGAATGAATGGGGGCCTTTCGGCGCATGCGCCTTTCCCTCCCCCACTTCGGAGGAAAAAGTTTATAAACAAGGGCCTCTGCCAGGCATCGGGCACGTGACTGGAAAGAAGGGGCGGGGCGAGGGGAGCGAGAGCGGCTCTGACAGCGCCTGCTCCTTAGTCTCCGCCCCCCTACCCGCCCCCCCCAGGCTCGAAAAAGGGGACCAATCAGCACCGCGGGGTTTTCCTCCGCCCGCGGCGCGTGACCTCCCCTCAACGGTCCTCCTCCCACCTTCCCTCTTGAGGGGAGCGCGTGTGCCCGCGCGACGCCAGAGGCCGTTTCGCGAGCTCGGTGCGCTGCGTGCGTTCGGGGCGGGGTCTTTTTCTCGCCCCGCCCCCTCTGAACGCTTGAATGCGGAAGTAGTTCTGGCTTGCTTGCGGTGGGAGCCTTAACAGCTGCTCTTACAGCAATCAGGCGACGGGGCCTGTTCCCGCCCTCCCCCCTCTGGGGTATTTTTCACCTCCCTCTCCCCCTTATTTCTGAATCTGTAGCTAAGGATAGATCCATCTTTACCCAGGACGTTGGGTCCATCCTTAGCTAGGATGTTGAGTCCATCCTTAGCCAGGATGTTGGGTCCATCCTTAGCCAGGATGTTGGGTCCATCCTTAGCCAGGATGTTGGGTCCATCCTTAGCCAGGATGTTGGGCCCATCCTTAGCCAGGATGTTGGGTCCATCCTTGTCCAGGATGTTGGGTCCATCTTTACCCAGCACGTTGGGTCCAGCCTTAGCCAGGATGTTGGGTCCATCTTTGCCCAGGATGTTGGGTCCATCTTTACCCAGGACGTTGAGTCCATCCTTAGCCAGGATGTTGGGCCCAGTCTTAGCCAGGATGTTGGGTCCATCCTTGCCCAGGATGTTGGGTCCATCTTTACCCAGGATGTTGAGTCCATCCTTAGCCAGGATGTTGGGCCCAGTCTTAGCCAGGATGTTGGGTCCATCCTTGCCCAGGATGTTGGGTCCATCTTTACCCAGGATGTTGAGTCCATCCTTAGCCAGGATGTTGGGTCCATCCTTGTCTAGGATGTTGGGTCCATCTTTACCCAGGATGAGTCCATCCTTAGCCAGGATGTTGGGCCCAGCCTTAGCCAGGATGTTGGGCCCAGCCTTAGCCAGGATGTTGGGTCCATCTTTACACAGGATGAGTCCATCCTTAGCCAGGATGTTGGGCCCAGCCTTATCCAGGATGTTGGGTCCATCTTTACCCAGGATGAGTCCATCCTTATCCAGGATGTTGCGTCCATCTTTACCCAGGATGTTGGGTCCATCCTTACCCAGGATGTTGGGTCAATCTTTACCCAGGATGTTGGGTCCACTCTTATCCAGGATGTTGGGTCCATCCTTACCCAGGATGGATACGTTTTGCTTTCAAAGACATACTTTATGTCACTAAGGGGCTGTCACCAAGAAGAGAGGGCCAGTTCTATTCTCCAAAGCACCAGGAGGCAGGACAAAATCAAATCAAATTTTATTCATCACATGCACCGTCATACATGGTACTAAATGCAGTGAAATGTGTATCGGAGCAGTCGCGGCGGCTGCCTGTCTCACTGGCGCCATCAAGGTAATGGATGGGAATTAATCAAGGAGAAGACCAATTTTGATCAAAGAGGAGAACTTTGCTGAAAGTTAAATATACTGCCTGGATGATGGAGTCTTCGTTGACATAATCCTGATAGTTAGAACAGTCAAGCAGCGGAAAGAGTTGGCTTCAGAAGCTGTGAGGGTGCTCCATCGCTGAGGGTTTTTCAGAAGAGATTGGGCAGCCTGAAAGGATATAGGGTTTCTGCTTGAGTGGGGAGTTGGACTAAGAGACACCCCCCCCCCAGGTCCCTTCTGACTCTATTCTGTCACCAGAATCTTGGTTTAAGGTAACACTTATTTCTTTACAGTCTTCGATTTATTATCTCCTCACTAGCAGTCACCAAGATTAACACTAGGCCAATAATTAAGAAGTAAACAATGCCCCAATCAAGGAACTACCATCCCAGACAAGCAAGCCAACAATAAAAAAAAACCCAGCTTAATCAAGGAACCACCAAGACCACTCCCACCAACACTGATAGATTAACTCTCTTGTAGCATTGATGATATTACCTAGTTGGGTAATGAAATGTACACAACAAACCACCAAACTCAGAGAACACCATTTATGTTGTTGCCTCGATCATTTAAAGGAGACACATAGTATATCAGGGTGGATTCGATTTAAATCAAGTCAATTTAAATCACGATTTAAATCGTGATTAATTTAAATCGCTAGTAGAAAGGCTTGGTTTAAATCAACTCGATTTAAATCTTAATTTTTAAAGAGCAACTGTCATCTCTGTCCTTCAATGGCTCCCCCTCTGACTTGCTGTTGACTCACCAACAGTCCCAGTATTGCAAAATATACAGCCTGGTGCTGCATCACTAAGCTCCACTTCATGCTGAACAAACTAAATTATTCATGTATCTTAAACTATCTTTAAAGAGATTTTTACTCCAAAAGCTTTTTATTAAAATAAATTTGATAAAAATCTAAAAAAAAATCCAATTTAAATTTAAAAAATCAGATTTTTTTTAATTTTATTTTTTAAATCATTGATTTTTAGTATCCCTGTAGTATACTAAAACAAGTAAAAAGCATTATATCAGGGAAGGAAATGTCATTAACCAAGGCATAACGTTACTCCCTGCCCCAGAGCCTGCAGGATAAATATTTGGGATGTTTAAGCTTGGATAATTGCAAAGTTTTGAATGACGGCAATTTTGAGAGCCACCTTTGAGCAAGTGGTAATAATACCTGGCTAGCTGCAGAAACAAAGCACTATGATGACTCTGGATGGAAGACCACAAGGCATGCCAAGGCTGTAGGGTAGAACAGGGGTCTCCACCCACCCTGGTCTATGGACCAGGACTGAGCCGCAACATGCCAGAAATCGGGCCGCATAAACAAGCGAAGCTCCATCCACGGGATGCAGGCAATGGATATTTCTATAATGTCTATGAAGAGCCAGTTTGTTGTACAATACCAGTTAAGGTATTGGCCTACAAACCAGGAGACTCTGAGTTCTAATCCTGCCTTCGGCATGAAAAACTGGCTGGGTGATTTTGGGACAGCCATCCTCTGCCCAATTGACTTCATAGGGTTGTTGTTAATGGGTCAGATAGGAAGAGGAAGGAGTGTTTGGCACGTTTGCTGCCTTGAGTTGTATGTGAAAAAAAGCAGGGTAAAAGTCTAAACAAAAACAGTCATCAGAAATTGAGAATGACTCAGAGTAGAACAGCCTACCCATGAGAATGATGTTGGGATGCGATCACATGTTAATAAATCATTCTCCCTTTTCCAAAAGCCTGCAAGCCAGACACAAAAAACAAAGATCTTGCAAGAATACCAAGTTAAAATGGACTGGACTGGTAAGAGAGCATAAGTAAAACATATTAATTCAAGGAATACCAGTGGCCCCATTTAGTGCTTGACAACAATGCCACTCAGTTAACAGAAAAATAAAATCCAAAGAGCAGAATGTCGTCAAAAAGGCGCTATAGAGGCAGAATTGGGGTTTGTGAATCTCTTTCGTGTTATTTTTTTTTTAAATGCACAATTAAATGTTTGTAGGTCAAACTTTAGAAAAGCTGTTTGTTATTTGTAAATAGATATGCTAAGGATCTTAAGAGCTAGTAATTTGTCCTTTCAGTTTGGATTGCCAGATTGGTGCCTCCCTTGGGCGAGGTGATCTATTCAGATTTGTTTGTTCTATTGAATAAATTTGGGAATTGGCACATGTGATGGCAAATAATTTGTTTTTAGGTACAGCAGCGTGTATCTGTTGCTTTTCTAGTATGCTAAGTAAGGAGCTTGGAACTTTGGGCATATGGCAGACTCTGATGAGTTGATAGACCATTTCTAAGGAGATAAGCAAACAATTCATGACAGCTTAGGATACTGCAGTACTTTGGTTTACCTGTTGATGTGATGTTATTAAAGAATCTGGTCATTTTTCCTTGAATTAAAAGTTTACCATAGAACTTGCAGCTGCTTAAAATCACCTGAGACTTGCTTATGTAACAGTCACACATTTGGCTTCTAAACAGTGGGAAGCTGAGCATTTTATATAGCAGGTTTAGCTAAGTGTCATCTCTCTGAAAATATTGTGTTTATTTGATATTCTCACATCTTCCTACCCGTGATGTTTCTGGTTATTGTCTTTATTATGGACTCCATTGAATGTTTTAGGCTTTCCAAACTAAAATAAACTGTTAAACTGAACTATTAAAAAAAAAAAAGCGAAATATGAAGTATAGGAAAAATAATTAAATTAAGAATGTTTGAGCTGGCATACTTTGTAGAGGTAATGCAATGAAAATGCTTTAAGTCTCTTTCCGGTCATTTTTACACATTAGACATGCTTGAAGCAATGTACAGTGTTCTATAATAAGTTAAGTATCTTATGAAAAGAAGACAAGCATCTGTGTTCTGAAAAGTCACTTTACTTCCTTCATTGTGGACCAGATTTATTTTTTTGCTATGTGTCACTCAGGTGTGTCGCTCAGGACTGTATAACAGTCTTATGGGTAGAATAATTAACCATTACTTGTTTGTTATTAGTCTTGCCTTAGGCCGTCAACTCCCAATTAAAACACTGCACAAATCAGTTTTTAGTTTTGCTCCCACCAGTTTCCCATAAATTTCCTAGGGAGAAAAAAAAAACCCAGACTTAAAAGTGGCTTACTACAAAACATTGCTGTGTGTTTATGTTTAAATCGGCAGCTGTGGCCTTTCCCAGATTTTTTTTTCATCCCAGATTTCCACTTATGCTTAGCCTTGTGGTTTTTAAGGGTTCTTTTAAGGTTCTTAAAAGGGAAAATACTTTGCGGTGAAATGCCGGTGAACCTTTTAGCTAATCCTGTGAATAATTCTTGTTCCAGGCAGATAATTTGAAGCACCCTACAATGGTTTGGGAAATAAAGACAAACCAGATGCCTAGTACGCTGCAGAAAGTCCTATTGGTGGTGGATAAGAGAACTTCAGGAATGAACGAGGCGTTGGACTTACTGAAGTGTAATGAAAATATCCCGTCTTCTCCTGGATATGCGTCTTCTGACGAGCATATGGAACTCGGTAAGTATCCGCTCGGGGTTCTTGCATTTTAAAAGACAGCTCCTTTAAAAACCAGTACAGCTAATCCTCGACTTACAGCCACAATGGAGACCAAAATTTCTGTTGTTAAATGAGACATTTGTAAAGTGAGTTTTGCCCCATTTTACAGCCTTTCTGCCTAGTGATTCTTATCAAATCGCTGCATTTGATAAGTTAGCAACACCGGTTGTTAACTGAATCTGGTTTCCCCATCGGCTTTGCTTGTCAGAAGGTCGCAAAAGGGGATCCCATGACCTTGGGACACAGCAGCGGTCATAAATATGAACCAGTTGCCAAGCACCTGAATTTTGATCACATGGTCACGAGGATGCTGCAAAGACCATAGCCCAGAGGTGAAATTCAGCCAGTTCACACCGGTTCTATAGAACTGGTTATTAGAAGAAATCTTTTGTTTTGTTTTTTTTCCCACTTTGCAAGGTTAATCTTGTAAAGATTAACTTTACAGGATTAATCCTGTAAATAAGGCAGTTGTTTCTAGCCTAATCTTTATTGCCTTGCTCACAGAAACTGCCTCTCCCCTTATTACATTGTAACTTTGCTGAAGTTTAATTCTGTGCTTGGGGATGTTTAATCCTGTGGCCATGCCCACAGAACCGGTAGTAAAAATAATTGAATTTCACCACTGCCATAGCCGAAGTGAACTACCAATAACCTTTTCTGCTGTCTTCGCCACTCTCGGCACAGCCTACCTGTCCGAATGCCTCCAAAACCACACAGTAATACAGAGAAAATGGAGAATACAGAAGAACTGAATCATGTGGAAGGAGAGAAAGGCAAAATGAAGGATAAATATGTACGATAGAGCAGGTAGAAAATTCAGCAGAAGAGAGGTTGACGGAAATTTGGGAAATACGGGATGTGGCAGACCCCATCCTGTCTTCACATGGCCACTTGGGATCCAAAGGAGTCCTTGTGTATCCTGGAGACCTCCCATTTGTTTTATTCCTAGTCCAGGTGGTGTGACATGGTTGCTTAAAAGAGAGAAAAATATGTTGAGTTTAAGATGATGGCCAAAGTGTATTGTTTATAATCAAGATAATTGTCCTGGCTGAAGCTTGGTGGAAAAGAACCAAGGATAATAAAAACAAACAGAATCGCCTCCCGGAAATGAACGGCATCAAACCAGTTTTGCAGTCCTGTCAAGAAATCTGGATGCAGAGATTTCATGAGATCCATCATTTTATTGTTTCTGAAATTGAGCTTCATAAATTAAAAATTAAAAATTACCTTTTACTACGTGTAAAGGGGTCTGCAAACTCGGCAACTTGGGTAAGACTTGTGGACTTCCAACTCCCAACATGGCTGGCTGACAAATTCTGGGAGTTGGAAGTCCCAGAGTCTTAAAGTTGCCAGGTTTGGAGATCCTTGTTTCTAAGTGATACTTTTTTGCACTATGGGATTCAGTGCCAAATTTCAGTTTGGGAGTCTTCAAAGTCTCTTCAAATTGTCTTAAGGGAAGATTGCACAACTATTTTAGTTTCAGAGATCTAATTTCATAGTCCTCTTTAAAAAAGAAACAAAAACAGGTATACTCAGAATAAAGGCCCATCTAATTGAATTAACCTTGATTGAGGAATTACCTTTTGTAGTTTATTTTGAGATTGTGATCTCATCCAAATGTGGTATGATAGCTTTTTTTTTAACTCGGAATATGTGGCAACAGCTAATTGAAAATCAGTCATTTCATCCCAACATTCCTAAAAGTGGTCAAAATTCATATATCATATTCTGATAATGTGACTATGTTAAAACAAACTGTGCTGGAGAGGTTTGCTGCTATATTACCCAGACCAAAAATATCTATTTTTTTCAGCTAAATTATAGGTCGTTGCAACCTTTCATTCCAAACTCATTATTCACAACTAAAATATTTCAAGCAGTTAAAATATGGACACTGAAGCCTGGCTATTGTCACATTTTGTGGCTATTTTCCATATCGCCTGTATTTTCTGTTTTTCGCCTGATTTTTGAAAATGCTGGAGGACGTGATGTGATATGTCACACAATAAAAATCCTCGTCAGATTATTCAAACTGAATTATCAAAACTCCAGAGAATTACCAAGCCAAAACACTCCAATTAATTTAAAATTCTTAAAGGAACTTTCATATCAAGTCCCACCTTGACTCCGTGAGACAATGTCACTAAACAAAGAGAGATGGGCTATTTCGTGAAATTGAGGTGGTATGCAAACTTCGTTTTTCATTGTTTAATTATTGCAAATTCAAAGCTATTCACTTGAGAATTGGATAGTTTTCATAAAGAGATGAAGCTAAGTTTAAAAGTTGTTCTTTTAATGCTCAAATCCAAGGTCACCATCAAATTTAGCTGCATGCTTCTGTATTTTGCTAACTGAATATGAAATATTTAACTTCTGTCCTTCCGAGTAGCTTGCTCTGGACTCTCCTGTTTTGCACTATGTGCTCAGTTTAGATACTTTTGAGTGTATATGTTGACCCTTTCTTTTATACTGGCATTACATAAGAAGAAAAAGGATCTGGGTTTCTTGACAAGATAATCACTTACCATCATCTTTCCCTGAAATTGTGTAACATGTCAGCATAGTCATTCAAAAGACCTAACCCTAGGAAATACTTGATTCTGGGGTCAAGGAGCTTATTCTAGCTAGTTTGATTAAGTGACACGGTGGTTAAAGTGCAAAAATGCAGATAAACTCTGTCTACAGCCAGAAGTTCGATCCTGATGGGCTCAAGGTTGACTCAGCCTTCCGAGGTCGGTAAAATGAGGACGCAGATTGTTGGGGGCAATAGACTGAAACTGCTTAGAGAGATCTCCAAAGCACTGTGAAGCGGTATAAGAGAATTGGAAAGCACCCTGGAGGTCTTCTAGTCCAGCCCCCTGTTCAGACAGAATACCCTCTGCCATTTGAGACAAATGGTTGTCCAGTCCCTTCTTTAAAATCTCCAGTGTTGGGGCACTCACATCCTTTGGATGCAAGTCATCCCGCTGCTTAATTGTTCTAACTATCAGGCCTAAAATATGTGCCTAAAATGCTATTGCTATCTGTGGGAATGAATTTGACCCTCTTACCTTTTCCTTGGCAGATGACCTTCCTGAATTGCAGGCGGTTCACAGCGATTCTACCCCACCCGCCCTCTTCCAGCTAAGTGCTAATGTCTCACATCAGGAATACACCAGGCCTTCTTGGAACCAACACACCTCAGGCAGCAGTCCAGAAAGCGCATCTCCGTGCGAGAATGGAGTGAACTGGTTGACGGAGCTGGCAAATATCGCCACTAGCCCACAAAGCCCTCTCATGCAGTGCTCGTTTTATAACACGTATGGGATATTATTGTTACTGTTATTATTTTGTCTACAATTTGCAGACTTGCTTAAAGGTTCCTGCTTTCATTAAAAGGTGGAGAGAGAGAGAGAATGTGTGTATGTGTGTGAATGTGTG
>JAEANM010009800.1:0-16163 GCA_017656035.1 Myanophis thanlyinensis
TCTACTTACAAAATTTTCAAGTTACAAAACGGCTTCCGGAACGAATTAATTTCGTAAGTAGAGGTACCACTGTATAAGGGTTTTCTTTGGTTTCTTAAAAAAAAAACTTGATCCAATCCAGATGGTCTAATCTAGGGGTGGGCAATTAGGGCTCCTTCATGATTCGTGGACTTCAACTCCCAGAACCCAGGTGGGCATAATTCCACCAGAGGAATGCCCCCCTCCGGGCCCACCCAGGTCTCGGTGATACCTGCCAGATCCGCACCACCCTCTCGAATGAGGTCGTGAATGAGGGGAGCTTTAGTTCTAACAGATCTGGCATTACATAACATCAGCCGAAGGCCCAAGGCCCGATGGCATAGACCACTCGGGGAACGGAAGGTAATTTGGGAGTCGGAGCACGCCACTGTACGTAACCAACAGGGGCGTGCTCCCCAAACTTGATGCGGCCCCCTATACCCGACATAGTTGCCCCTTCCTACGACCATGCTGATAGATTGCACCTCTTCCTTGTAACAATCCCCCCTTCCTTGAATCGGACCCTCTGCCCCTAAGACCTCCCTGGAGCACCCAACCCTTGGTCTGGCCTCAACCTTAAACGGGGGATCCCCTAACCCTCGCTCAAATGATCCCCTCCCTAACCCTGTTAAAAAATCCCTAAAAAACAGTTGGATCTATAATCCCGGCGAGGGTAATGTGCAGAGGATCTTTCCTGAGCATTTATGCCTCGGAAGTGGCGTTGATTACCATCAACTAAAAATTGGCTGCTATGGCCTGGGACACCACCAGGCCTGATGTGCAAGATCTAATTACTGAGCTCCATGTGCCTAGGAAATGGACGACTGTTTATTCCTAAACCCACAATACTGGCTTTCTCCATCAAGAATGTCATCTCTCCTAGACATGACATTTTTGTGAAGGGGACAATTGCTGTCTTCTTATATACAGGCAGTCCTAACAAAAATGATAATTAGCATCAATACATAAGCACTACTGCCAACTTCTTTTTCTCTTTCTTCCAAACTCCACTTACTTGGGTCGTTAACCGAGATAAATCATACAAAAGAACCTCAATGTGGGTGATCATATCTTTTTGCTTTAAATAACTAAATCAATCACAATCAAGCATGAAATTAATGGCTAGTGCATCAGCAATTAGATTTAATTACTGGATTTGCACATGACTACACTGGGCTAAAATGAGGCTGGATAAGTTGTTATAGAAATCAAGCCATTATCTTAGGAAGTTTTGTGAATCAAATAAACTGAGCTACTGTATTTGAACTTAGCAAATATGTTTTGTTAAGAAGGGTTTAAGGTTTACCATGCTGCATTAATGAAGTCAGTGTCCCATAAAAGGGGAATTACCCAATATGCTCCTTCAAGAAACAACAGAGAAAATAAAAACCAATTCAGGTAATGATTGTTTCTGTAACTGGTACTCTGGGCTCTTCTTGGTTTATCACAATTCACTCATTCTCAGGGATGCTGTACTAATAGATTCCTACAATAGCAATAGCACTTACACTCATGTACTGCTTCTTAGTACGTAGCCCTCTATAAGCAGAGAGTCAGCATATTGCCCCCAACAACAATCTGGGTTCTCATTTTATTAGCCTTGGAAGGATGGAAGGCTGAGTCAACCTTGAGCAGGTCAGAACTGAGTTCCTGGCAGTCAGCAGAATTAGCCTGCAATACTAATCACTGTGCCATCATGGCTCTTTCTGGCACTAGGTAAGGGGCTGGTCTAGATGGCCCAACCTTTATAATATACAATATCTTTCTATGAAATAATATTACAACCTGAACTGGTCAGTTTAGACTGGAAAAAAAAATCTCATAATTATTCATTGTGCATTACAATATCAGCAGTGATATTGATAGATTATATCTGCCCCACAGAAATGGAGGCAGAGGTTTACTTCAAGTCAAATAAACTGTTGAAGAAGAAAAGTGTGCACTGGCCAATTTCATAAAAGACAGCCAAGAACAAGCAATGATGCAAATTAAAAATTGGAACTTACTGAATATGCAGGAAATAAAACATGGATATCAAATTAATGTAATAAAAACTTGAACAGAATGCTGGCAAGAAAAAGCATTACATGCTCAATTTCTACAAAAGAACCATGGAAACTGGATAAAAATAAAATCAGGCTCTGCATTACAACTGGAACATTACAAAAAGTAACTGAAGGCTTGCTTTTGGCTGCTCAAAAGCCAGCTATTTGAACCAATGTAATCAAGGCCAGATTTGATTTAAAGTGCAAATTGTGCCACAAAAAGCAGCAGAAAAAAACAGTAAACATATATTAAGCTCATGCAAGATGATCACATAAACTAAATATAAACAACATAATACAGTTACCAAAGTGATTCACTGGAATATATGTAAAAATATGTGCCAGTAATAAAAATTGGTGAGAACATATACAGTAAAGAATGAATAGGTTAAAATATTATGGATTTTCCAAATACAAACTGATAAAGTCTTGGTACACCAGATTTGACTATGGTTGAAAAGAAGTGCAAATAATTGATGTTGCAATACCAGGAGATAGTAGACCAGAAGACAGTGATCATTAAAGTATCAAGGTTGGAAAGTAAAAACTGAAAAATTATGCAGGCAATGGTTGTCTCTATGGTTATTAGCACATTGGGATGCCATACTGAAGAACCTTGGACAACACTTAGAAAATTCTATTCATTGATACACTTTCCATATATCAATTATAAAAGGCCACACTGCCAGGATATGTGCATATACTATGCTGCTACACTACAATGTCCTAGGTCAGTGGTGGTGAACCTTTTACTTACTGAGTGCCAAAAGTACGTGCTTTGCGCATACCATTCACACTTGCATGTGGCTCCTCCATGTGTGCTGCATGTGCAACTGCACCATTTGTGCATGCATGCAGCTTTTGCACATGCAATGCACACGCGCTACATGCAGGCACTTACACATACATGAGCAATCGCATGTGCAGGCACAGAAGAGCTCCAAAGATCAGCTGGATTTCCTGCTGCAATCGCACACATGCACAGTGGACGCCTGAAGACCAGCTGGGTCTCTGAAATCGCGCATGCATGCATGCACAATTGTATGTGCATGCTCAGCTGGAGGTAAGTTGGCCGACAGCTTGTGTGCCCCGCAAGATGGCTCTGCATGCTACCTGTGGCACCTGTGCCATAGGTTCGCCATCACAGCCCTAGGTTCTTGGGAAGAACTCAATTCAAGTGAAGCCCAGGACCAGCTAAAGAACTGGCAGCTGTGATTTCATGTTATGTATATATAAAAAATATGTACCATGTCCAAATTATTTACCTACATCTAACCATTTCAAATTCTGAATGTTTTCTTAAATGTTTCTAAATGTTTTCTTAAAAAAAAACATGCTGCAATCAAATTAGCATTATGTATTTTCTCTACAGAATAGGGCCCTCTGAAATATTAAAAAAATAATCTCAAACTTAAGTGTCAAAAAGTACAGAAACTATAATTTAAAATTATTTGAAATGTGACATGTCACATTGTGTAAATATTTTAAGTGCATACACACACACAAATAATAGAAAAGATTGCAAAAATAGAAAAACCAATGAAGCACTAAACAGTGAAAAATTATCTGTTTATTTTTTGATTTTAGAGGAAATACAGACTATTTTAAATCTCTTTTTTCACATGCCACAATTGCAATATTTACATAGGGTTTTTTTTTATGTTCAGATTTTGGGAGGTGAGGATTGACATGAATTGAATATGGCCAAGGGGTTCAAAATTAGTTTCTGAAGATTTTGTCCGTGGCCCCTGATCCTTGCAAGGTAGCATTTTTAGGCCACAACTCAGCAGACAACAATGTTTTAATTAACTTTAAAAAATTGTCTTCTTTTAATTAGTTTGAAATTCATTTGTAAAGTCATAAAACAAGATAAGGAAGGTATAGTTACTCCCAACACTTTACTAATTCTTTCTTCCTTGCTGCACAATTATGGGACATAACACTGTTTTACTTTAGGGACTAAACGAAGAGTCAGCAGAGGAATCTCAGTTATCTTATTTTACACTCATAAATTCTCTTTCAGTCTACAAGATGCAAACTGTAAAAAGTGTACTGCAAAGTGATGAAGAAAACCTGAAACAATGCTCAGGACGAGATTAGTTTAGAGTGTGAAATGGCAGTTAATAATGAAAGACGAAACTCAATCCTTCAGCTGCATTACTTGATGCGCCTTTCCTCATATAGCTGTGGGAGTTCTGTCTTTCTAAGGCAGTTAACTACTCCAAGTTACTTTGGCTAAATTATTGATTCAGGATGACTAGAGTTGTGGTTGAGTACAACTGGAGTACCAGAACTCTGAGAAGATTACATTAGAGCTAGTCTGTCAAACTCGAGGCCTGTGGGCCGGATGCATCATGTGCTAGCCACACCTACGCCTGGTTTAGCGAAGGGGGGAAAAAACTCATGATACAGCATGTGTCAATGCCGTGATGATGTGAATTTGACACCCCTGCATTACAGAGTCACTTTGGTTTACTAGTTAAGGTACCTGCCTAGAAACCTGGAGTTTGTGTGTTCAAGTTCAAAAATGCTAGGATTTGGGGCCACTCACTTTTTCTCAGCCAAACTCATTTCTCCGGGTTGAGTTGTGGGGAAAATAGGAGTTACCTCGCACCTTAAATTATTTATAAAAATAACAAAGACAGGATATAAATAAATGTAGGAATAGTTATTAAAGGTCAATACCACAGGAAGTCTATCAGCTCCTAGTTTAGTAGATTGGTTTCTGTATTTATATGTATCTTACTATAACACAGACATTTATCCCCCAATACTGTAACACATTTATATAGCTTTTTTAAAAATCCAATACTATGGCAAAGAAGCACAAATTCTCTTCAAAGAATTTATGAACTTACCTTATAATTCTTTATTTGAACAATCTCAGTGGGAAAATATTTGGAGGGAGGGGTATTTTCATTTTACTGAACTGTTGAAGTTTTATTCATTTTGGAGTTGGGAAAGGAGGAATAGAACTCAATTCTATTCAAAGGATGCTAAATAAAAGAAGAAAAAATGCCATTTGGGAGAGGCAAAGAAGAGAGGGAATGAGAAGGAAGAGGAGCAGGAACAGCAGCAATAGAAGCAAAATTAAGGGTATCCAGAATAAAACTGGGTAAAAGAACCCCCAAACCATGTCCTTGCCCCCTTACTTTTTTTTTTTTTTAAGGGGACTCGCTTTTAAGATGTGGGATTTTCAGGAATCCAGATGGCAATTCTTCTTCCCAGCAGTCTGCATAACAATGATAGGAGGATTATCCTTATTCCGGCAGCCTTCAAGGCACTGCCACCCACCACGCCTGTTCGGAGACTACGGTAGCCAGCGGTAAATGTGCTGTCAACTTGCCTCTTTCACTGCTTATTTCTCGGATGAGAACCAAGGGAGACATTTCAACTTTGATTTAGATTTCAGTTTCAACTCTAAACAAAGTAGGGAAACATGCAGAGCATGGCTTTTGGAATTCTTCCCAATCAATTTACCAGCAGCAGCCACAGGATACATCTGTATTTTCTTCTGGGTAACAATGTAAGATGCTATGTCAGGTTTTTTTTCTGCTCTCCTCCACACACACACACACATACACACGCACGCACACACCCTCCCTTTCCCCTCAGTAGCATGTGTTTGTGTGCACCAGGAAGCCAGAGTAATCAACAAATATACTCCGGATCACAATATTCAAAGAAAGAAAGGAGGGGGGGACTTACAATAGGTGGTCATATCCTATCGTTTCAAATCATTGCTCAAACTGCTTCTCCTATATGGTTCCCTGGGAGCATTTTTTCTTTTTTTGCTGCTCCTGACCATATCCAATACCCATCCGATCTTCCTTTTGCTGGCTTTTCCTGCAACACCAATGTTGGTCCCATTCAGTTCTGTTTTTCTGAGAATTATCTTGCTTACTGACAGAACTGTGAGCCTTCTTTGTACACTATTCATTTATGTTAAAGTTTTACTCTATTGGAACATTCAGATCTATTCAAAGAATTTAGAATAGCTGTTCCATTGGTGTTGCAGGAACCTGGTGCATTCCAACCCCCCCCCTTTTTTTTTTTTTAAGAAAGAGCTTTCTTTGGCCAAGTGGATTTGTCCCTGGTACAAAAGCTCCCAGTGTACTTACACAACAACAAACAATAATAATAATAATATATAATACTAAAATGTGCCACCTTGTTTTATTTTTATTTATATAGAAAGTTAGCACCCACCACTCTCCTAGAAGAATGAAATATTTCGAGAAATATTAAAAAGGCAGAATATATTTCCCTGAATGAGAAATTGAGAAACATGCTCTTGGACACAGAAAGCAGCCCCCACCTTTCTTGATGGTCCTCAGCAGATGTCAGCACTTAAGAGATAAAGAGCTTATTGAGATCTAGGTACCTTTATTGGTAAGCAAATTCCCTGCAGCAAGATCTGAACAAAGGTAGGATTAGCCCTCAGCCATAATAGGAATTGCCCAACAAGTCCCTTCACTGCATCAGCCAAGCTTGGTTCAGACAACCTACAGAGCCGCTATGACCCCTACAACAGCCAACAGAACACATGTTCTTGCATAGGAACAGGAAGTTCAAGTGCAAAGCGCAAGGGAAGGTATAAATACCCCCCATTCTCAATTCATGTGGTTCTCCTTCATCATTAAATCATCTTTCCAATCAGCCTCCATGTTTCCAGTGTCTTTCTCCCTGCTTGGAATTGAACCACATGGATATTTCTGCCAACATTTTATTTTGTTTTTATTTGTATTATTATTTTTAATTATTTTTTGGTTCCCTGATAAAAACCTCCCCATTTCAAGTTAGTTTTGTTCATTTCAACCTGTTAAAATCTGTCTGCATTATTTTGAATCTTTCTTTCCTCTTTCAAAGTGGTAGCTCCTCCTCCTCATTTTGTATTATGTGATTAACTACTATTTACTACTATTGTTTCCAGAAAAAGATCACAATTTAAAATACACATTCATTTTTCTCCTGCTTTAAATCACTGCAAGCTCCTTTAAGAAGATTACTGGGAGCGTTCCACCTTAGATCAAATCCTGCATACCTTTTCATCTGTCTAGCTGTGTTCCAGGACACAAAAGCAGAGATTGCAATAAAACAATGCACATTTTCTAGCTCTTCCTCCCCCATTTCTCAGGTTTCTCCAAATCACAAATAACACAAAAGCCCAGCCAATAGCAGTCACCCTCTCGAAGATAAACAGGAAGCCTCTTCAGCAGAGCTCCTCTTTAGGCTCCAGGCATGACAGCACACCCACTTGTTTCAAGTACAGCTCCTCTCTTGTTTCAGAAACAATGATTACTTTAGCCAGGGTCGGAGGTTACCAATCCCACGCACTGGGGTTTGGTTACACAAACATTCATTCTCCCTTGTCAAGGCAATCATAGCTGGGTGGAAAGAAACTTGAGCAGCTGGAACAAGATGGCTGGCCTGAGATGGTCATTTGCTCCTGTGGGAAGGGAAAGAAACTGGAAATCGTCCCCAAAGGGCAACAGATAGATGAGACTGCTGCAGATGTCGAGAAATATAGAGTAAGAGAATGACACAGTCAAGGCTGGAAAGCACACTGTAACATTATATGAACATTATAATGGTTATAATGGGACAGGATTTGCCTCTCAAGTGACACTCCTGAATCTACATCACTGTTGTCTCAGTTGTCAGATAATGCTTACTTAGTTGGCAGACAGCTACATAGCCAAAGTATTATTGTTTCATCCCTTTTTCTATTTCCACTCACAATTCTAAAATTGTCAATAATAGCAGGTTTCTGGGATAGAAATCCTGTCTTTAAGGACTCAGACAGTCATCAAGTCAGTTATCACAATAGAGGGTAGGGTGCCTAACTTCTGCCTTTGAAGAGAATTTCCTTCACACTTCTCCGCCAAAAAAATCCCAGCAAAAGCCAGAAGCTGCAACAGGTAAGAGCGCCTGGTTGAGATAATGTTAGAAGGAAAGCAGGTTTGGGCCTGATTAGTACATGGATGGGAGGCAAGTTCAGGGCTGTAGGCTAGACTAAACAGCTTAAAATATCCAGAAGAAAGCAGTGGAATTTTACTAGTGCACTGCTGCCATGGAAATTGTATAGTTCTTGCAATACATTAAGCTTGACTCAAGGATTTGGAAACATAATTCCTCTATTTATTTGGGGACTCTCCCTCGCTGTTTGATGGTCTTCTGTCAGGACTGTTGTCCTAGGCAAAAGGCTGCTGGACCTGATATACCTGAACATCCATGTAAAGCTAACACTCTATGATAGAATTGAATGGGACAACTGTGTTTTCAAATGAACAATATTCCCTCCTAGGAAATTTGAGCATCAATTTGGAGATTAATACGTTAATTTCATTTATGTCAGTTTCTGAGACCATCACCCGAAAGAAAGCATAATTGAGCTGTGTTAAAAGGAGAAAAGGCTGAGGTATCACAAACACAAAATAGGAGTGATGCTATTGCTCTGAATCCTAAGCAGAAAAAAAAAAAAAAGGAAAGCTTACTCAATTCCATAAAATCAGCTGAATATGTTTGTTATAGCAAACACAAAAGGTTCTTGGGCATCTTTTAAATATTTAATAAACCTCCATGTGACTCCTGAGGTTATAATTATTTTCAGTACACTGTAGTGAACCTAAAAGGATAAATCATATAAAGATTATGCAAATAAAGTCCAGCTAAATAAGTGATTCACTCCAAGCATGACCTGGTCCAAAGATGAAAACTGTAAGGCAGAAACTTCTAAGATATTATGAAAATGTCCTCATTTAACAACAATTGGTACACCCAACTTAGAGAAGCAAAGCAGTCACTAACTGAAATGGCAACTTCTTTTCTTTTGCTTTACAGACCTGCAAAGGTCATAAATTTAAATACCTATCTCAGAGTTACTTTTTTATCACTGTTGTAACTGTGAATAGTCACTAAATTAGTTAATTGTTAAACAAGGACTATCTGTATTTTCAACCCCACTTTCTTCTTTTCACATTAAAATGTTACACTGGTTTTTGGCAGGTTTTCATTAACACTGCCAAGGCATTCCATCTAAACACTGAGGGCTAAAATGTATATGGAATATTTATCTTATTTTAGGAACTGATTCTTTTAAAGTGCTGGTGTACACTGTCCAACATGATCACTAATCCATTATCATTGGATTCATGGGAATAATTACAGCCATTCAATTAGAATTATTTTATTATTTTATTCTTCCAACAAAAACTTACTTTGCTTTTTGATATAGTTTTACATAAAAACTTATTTCAGCACATGTAACTTACTGAATTTATATTATGCATCTAATGAAGCGGGTTTTAACCCACAACAGAGTAGGTACAATTAATTTGCAATTCTTTCAATGCCATAAAACTCCTTGTGGTTTTTATTTGAAGAGATTTTGGTAGCTTCTTGATTTAACAAGCATTTTGGCTCAACCATACCACAAGCACAGAGGTTGTGACACACATCTTCCTCAATCCATATTTCTATCTGTTGTACTGTGAACAATCCATTTTGTTTCCTGTTTTCAAATATTTTTAGACAAATCCCCCCCCCCAACAACAACGACAGCCCATACTATAAAATCAAAAAGATCAACTAACTAGAATCACTCCCTCGGCAGCCTATGATAGCATTTATCATTTTTAGTAGCTTAATCTGGCCTCAGAATTACCAAAATCAATCTATTTGTCACTACAGTATTCCACAGCCAATGATATAAATGACAGCGGACAAGAGTGAACAGCTATTGCAACTTAACTTAGAGGCTTTCTGATGTGCTGCAGAAGAGTTCCCATTATCCCTTGCTAATTTGTGTAATGTAGGTTCAGAGCAACATATTAAAAAAAAGCAAACAAACATGGAGGACATCAGGTTTATATGCTTGGATTATTACCTCAATACCTTTTTGATTCCTGCTACCAAACCTTTGGTTTTTTTCTCAAGTAGGATCTAAAGATTGTATTTGGGTCCACAAATCATTTTCTTCATGGTTTACTGAATCTGACAAAGAGGAAAGGATATGCCTACATATTATAAGAATATGTATTACTTCTTTACAATGAATTTGTAGGGCAATCCTACTTAGTCATATGTCCTATTGATCACTTTAACTCTATAGAATTTAGATGTAGAGTAGAATTGAAGTTCCTAACAATCAGGAAAAAAGTATATATACCTTTCACATTAAAACAAATTGGTTAATAAAACTTTACACTATTTGTTTTAAGGGAAAAATCATTTCCCTTAAGCTTGTAAGGTCAGTAAAACAATTTGCTGAAAAGAAGCTTCATCCAAATTGTCTCTCTACTTTGTCATCATATTAGTAGCACTACTTTGGGAACATTATTTTATTCACAGAGTAGCTAAACAAAATATATGGTCTCATAATGCTTCCTCTTTATGCCATTAATTTTAGAGCTATATCAATAAACATGAGCTATTTCCTGCTAATTATACTGTTATCCTTCAAAAACCTGGAAACTACACCCACCAATCCTTGCTACAATGCTCTAATTTCCAAAAGTGAACATTACATTTATTTTTAACCAAAGGAAGGGGAAAAACCATTTTTGGAAAGCCAAGCTAGATCAATTAGTGTTATCAGTCTTACTTTACATATTTTGTTTTTGCAAAAACACTGTAATAAATCTATTTACAAGCTTTCTTTAGTAAAATCTATAGCCAGCCATACCCACTCCAAAGACCCTAGGCAGCTTACACTGAAAGAATAAACACTCAGAAAAAAGTAACAGAAGTCATCACACAGCTGCAAAACATCATTAGCTATGAAGCAGTAATAGTAATGTTCAAGCCATGACCACAATTGAACACAAACCTTGTTGTTAAACGAGACAGTTATTAAATGAGTTTTGCTCCAGTTTACCACCTTTCTTGCCACAGTTAAGTGAATTACTGCAATTGTTAAGTAACATGATTGTTAAGTGAATGTGGCTGTACATTTTAAATACATGGCTAAAGAGCTAAGTGTTTGTGGCCATCCAAAATGTAGGAGATAGGACGTTGGTCTTACCTGATACGGTCCTTCTCATCGTGGGAAGCATATGCTCCAATGTCTGGGATTTGCATTGGCTCACACAGGTCACGTGACTTCAGTCAAAAAAACTATAAAAGCCTCAGACTTGACTGGAACAACTCCAGTGTTTTATCGGCAAAGCAAAAGATCGACTTCTGGAGCACCTGTAACAAGAAGAACTAGGCCCTGCCTGCCTAAGAGAGGAATCACAATTCTATGGGAGGGAATTGGAGCATATGCTTCCCACGATGAGAAGAACCGTATCAGGTAAGACCAACGACCTTTCTCCATCGTGTTGGAAGCATATGCTCCAATGTCTGGGACCTACCAAAGCTTACTGTCCCAGGGTGGGGAGATCAATGATTCAGGTCCTCTAACTATCAGGTGCTAAATGGACCTGTTGCAGAACCCTTCTGCCAAAAGCAGCTTCTGCGGAGGAAAAAGCATCCAGTTTGTAATGTCTAATAACTGGACAAAGGGAGGACCAAGTGGCTGCCCTACATATGTCCTCTATAGAGAACTGAGTGTTCCAAGCGGCAGAAGTAGCTGCACTCCTCGTGGAATGCGCAGTGATCCTACTAGGAATGATTAGATTTTGGTTGTCATAGGCCCTGGCAATACAAGCTCTAAGCCATCTACCTATCACTGATGAAGTTGCTCTGGCACCCATCGAGGCAGGGGTAAATCTAACAAAAAGGGCTTCTGTCCTTCTGAAGGAAGATGTACACTTAATATAGATGCGTAGTGCTCTGCGAACATCGAGAGTGTGCCACTCTCGCTCCCTAGGGTGTACAGGCTTAGGACAAAAATTGAGTAGGATCAGCTCCTGGGACCTGTGAAAGATAGTGTTGACTTTAGATACAAAGCCTGGGTCTAAGCTGATAATCACCCTATCAGAATGAAAAATGCAGAGATCCTGCCTAACAGATAGGGCCGCTAGCTCAGAAATCCTGCGGGCAGAAGTAATTGCCACCAGTAGAACTACCTTTAAAGAGAGATAATGCGGAGCAGATGTTTACAGAGGCTCAAAAGAACTCTTGGTAAGAGCCTTCAGGACCCTTGGAAGATCCCAAGTGGGGAATCTGTGTATAACTGGGGAACAGAGGTTAACTGCCCCTTTTAAAAAACTCTTAATCAAGGGTTGTTGGGTTAAAGAGCGGCGGCACCCTGCAAGAAGGACTGTGGCTAGAGCCGCAACTTGGTGGCGGAGAGTATTAGGGGTAAACCCTTTTTCCAAATCATGTTGTAGAAAAAGTACAACGTCAGGAATCGTAGCCTCCATAGGAATGATATGCCTTGGCGCACACCAACGAAGAAAAACCGCCCACGTAGCTTGATAAATTCTGTTGGTAGAAGGTCTTCTGGATGCCTGGATAGTAGTGATAACTGCCTCAGGGATGTTGTTGGGTAACAGTGCTTGCCACTCAAACTCCAAGCGGTTGGATGGAACCAGGATGGGTCCGGATGTAGAATGTGGCCTTGATGGAGCGAGAGATGCTGTGGAGGGAGCCGCCAATGGCACTGAACTGAAGGCGCTATCAGGTCGGAAAACCAAGGGCACCTGGGCCAGTGTGGTGCTATTAGAATCACCTCCGCCTCCTCCTCCAAGATCCTGCGAATTAGTACAGGAATAAGAGGAAGAGGAGGGAAGGCATAAAGAAGACTGGACGGCCAGGGAACACGTAGTGAATCAGTGGCCTCTGCCAACGGATGGAAGTATCTGGTATGGAATCTTGGAAGCTGTGCGTTGGTATGTGAGGCAAAAAAGGTCCACTGAAGGTTGACCGAATCTAGAGATAATTTGCTGAAAAAGGTCTGGGTTAAGATGCCATTCCGCCTGATCTATGGCAGTGCGGCTCAGCCAGTCCGCTTGGGTATTCTTGGAGCCAGAAATATGGAGGGCCTGAATCGTGACCGAGCATGACTCGGCCCAATGGCACAGTTCCCATGCTTCTGCCATGAGTGTCCGGGATCTGGTGCCCCCTTGCTTGTTAATGTGCGCCTTTGCTGCTACATTGTCAGTGAGAATCAGAACTGACTTAGATCGAATAATGTGCTCAAAGTGAAGGAGAGGCAACCTAACTGCCCTAAGCTCTAGGAGGTTGATGGTTTTTTTCTGTTCTGAGGGTGACCAAGCGCCCTGTACCATTTGCCCATCCATATGAGCACGCCAACCTATCAGGCTAGTGTCCGTAGTAATCGTGAAATTTGGACGGGCTCTAAGGGGAGAACCTTGTGCTATGGCCGGTGTTTTCCACCAGGTCAAAGAATCTAAAACATCCTGGGGAAGGATTACCTGGGTTGGGGAATTGCTATGACCCTGTTGCTGTGCTGGGAGTAAAAACCATTGCAGCGGGCGAGAATGTAATCTGGCCCAGGAAACAATGGAAATAGCAGAAATAAATTTACCTAAAAGACTAGACAAGGTTGCGATGGATACGGAATGACGTCGCTGTACCTGAGCGACCAACTCCAAAATGCCAGTTCATCTGTCTTCTGAAAGAAACATCCTACACAAGGAGGTGTCAATGATAGCACCCAAGTGCGAAAGCCTAGTAGTAGGTACTAATTGACTTTTGGGATAATTTATGATAAAACCATGAGAGACCAAAACTTGAATGGTGGTATTGATATCCCTCGGCTTGGTCGGGAGAAGCTGCCCGGATGAGGACATCTTCCAGGTAGCTTTGGATTCTAATTGGAATAGAATCTTAGTGAAGGTTCTGGGGGCAGAAGACAGACCGAAGACCGAAGGGCAGAACCACATACTGATAATGTTGGTGCAGATACACAAATCTTAGGTAACATTCGTGTTCCGGGATAACCGGAATGTGGAGATAAGCGTCAGACAGGTCAATTGAAGCCAGGAAGTCGCCCTTCCTGACCAGGTCCAAAATAGTTTGGAGTGAATGCATCTTGAAGCATTTGTAAGCAAAATACTTGTTAAGACGCTTTAGATCTAGAATTGCACTCCATTCCCCCGAAGATTTAGGGACCAGAAACAGTCTGGAATAGAAGCCAGAACCCCTCTGGGAGGAAGGGACAGGTTCTATTGCCCTAATGGCGCGAAGGTGAGAAATTGCCTCCCGCATAGAAGACTGCATGGTTGGATCAGACATAAACCGTGCCTAATTGTATTGAGGACCCACCTGTCTGAGACTGTCTCCCCCCATTGGTCAGCAAAATGTTGAAGGCGGCCGCCAACAGGGTCATCCCGTGATTCACCATCAGGGCTTTCTACCTGATGAATGTTGAAGGGGTCCGCTGGGTTGGGGGAACCGGCAGTACTTGTCCCTGTAGTCCTGCCTGTCAGGCTTCCTGGGGAAGGAGCGTGGCTGGTATTGGTAAGATTGGGAGGAGGTGGAAGCAACGGCCGGTGAGGAAGTAGGAGGAGGCCGGAAGGTCTGCAGTTTCCGGTAGGGGATAAATCGATGGCTGGCCCTCTTGGCATGAGAAGGTAGTATCTTCCGCTTGTCTTTCGTTTCAATCAGAAGAGGTTCTAGGGCGGCTCCGAAGAACTTATTTGACTGCAGTGGACTTGAAGCCAGCTGCCAATTCCTGAGCCACAATAAGCGCCTGGAAGCAGATGAGGCGACAATCAACCTGGCTGAATAACGGATGGCATCCAGCGTAGCATCTGCCAAAAATTGTGTGGCAAGGATAACCTTGCTGACGTCGTGATGGAGACGCGCATCAGTAGGTGACAAGCATTCCTGCAATTGCCACAACCACATCAAGGTGGTTCGATTGAAAACCGTAGTGGTTGAAATTGCCTTAACGGCCCAAGCTGTAGATTGATGACTATATTTAAGCATGGTCTCCAATTTTTTATCTTCTGGCTTGAGCAGGTCCGCAGGATCTCCAGACACAGGTGTTGAGGATAGAAGGGATGCTACTGGATCCTTTACCGACAGAAGTTGTAGAAGATCGACTAAGGCTTTGCTTGGCAGGTAAAAAAAAATTGTCATTCACAGTGAGAGCCACATGCGTGGTGGGTTTTAGCCACTGTTTTAGCATCAGGTCAATTACTACCCGGTTGGTACCTCCTCTGTTCGGGTAGGTGGGGTTGTAAAAAGAGGGTTTGAAGCTCCCATTTGTTCCTGCACCCCCTGGGAGGCAGGAGGAGTTTCCTCCAGTTTCACAGTGACCTTAGCTTTGTGCAGCAGGGACCTAAACAAAGAGGGTGGAAAAAGCCCTGGAGTCACCTGAATATCCGGCAGGCGCGCCTCATCATCCGACAGGGTCCCCTCGACCAGTTATCTTTCCTCTGCTTCTGAATCAGAGGCGTGCTTAGAAGATGTTTGTGAGACGGGAGGACAGGAATCTGGGCCCAGCGAAGCTGCAGGTGATATAATAGCCCCTGAAGCGCGTCTGCTGCTCGAGGTGTGGGGCTGTGCCTGATGGAGGCCAAGCCCTGAGTGATTGCAGAAATTAGGGAGGTCTTGAGGTCATTGACCACAGAAATTAGTTCCTCCCTAGGATTGGAACTTCTGCCGGAGGGGCCAGTAGCAAGGCCAGGATGAGAAATTTCTGCGTTGAGGACAGTAGGCGGGTGATCAAGGGAAGAGACAGCTTCCAGATTGTCCGGCTCAGGAGACAGCTGGACTAGTAATTGACCAAAGGCCAGGGTGGGCATGGCCAAGGGGTCTGCTGGCGGTAAGGCACTAAGTTGTGCGTTCTGCACCTGTCCTTCTAGGGCCTTATGATGGCGTGAAGCCGCTTTCTCCGCCGCCTTGGACCCAACGTGAAGTCGATTTAAATTTGGCCTTTTTAGGAGCCTCTGGTATAATATTTGCAGAAGAAGATTGGGATGTGGCCTCAGCCGTACCTGCTTGCGCGGTATTGGCAGAGGAAGCCTTCATGTCAATTGCAGAGAGGCTGGTACTTGAATACCCAGAAGCTGCTGAAAAATTGAGAAACAATTGGAACTTTTATATATATTCCGCCCAGCAGGTGGCGCTATAAGATAGGCAAAGCTAATGCAGAGCCCGGCACAAAACTTTAAAGCAGAGGGTAAACTGAAATTATTGGTTTATCAACTTTCTTTTAAAAAAAAAAAAAAAAAAAAAAAA
>JAEANM010009801.1:0-16163 GCA_017656035.1 Myanophis thanlyinensis
TGCTAATGTGATCGAGTATTTTACCATCTGAGTTAATAATTTACTTCAGAGCACATAATGCTTAGCTTTTCATTGGGGTGGTTCCTGCTAGCAACTAGTTCGGCGTGCCGGATTAAAAAGCCCAACAGGCCGGATGTGGCCCGCAGGCCGTAGTTTGCCCATGTCTGCTCTAGATTGTAAATATTTGTGCAATAGGTCTGAAATATGATAACTTGTGCCTTGAAAGAGAATTCTGGATTGATTCATTTGATCATACCTTTGTTTCCTTGGCTAGCCATATATTCTTAGAACTACAAAAAAGTATCAAATGCTGTTTCTATCCTGCTTCTTTAAAGCCCAACCTTCATTTTCAAAATGTCACAGGGAAACCATTGCCTGTACAAGTCTGATCTTAGACACAGGCACATCGTGGCATTTGAAGGCTTTCATGGTTACTATATCAAATACTAGTTTGTGACATATTCCTTAACTTATTTCAACGATGACAGCACAATCACATTCCCATTTTTTCTAAGCACATTCCAAAGCTTGACATGATCAATGTAATCAAATGCCTTTCTATAATCAATGAAAACATACTCACTTCCCTTTGGTATTCTTTGTGTGTCACACTATATATGTGTACTGTATTAGCAGTAGTCTTTCATATTCCTTGGCCTTATCTAAGCATGAGCAAGTGGTATCTCCTTTTCCATGATCCTAAGCATTATTTGTCAGCGTGTTAAATTAAGAATATTGTGCAATAATTTGCACAGTATGTTCTTTGGTATTAGTGTGTACAGTAGATTAACCTTTACCATTATGTTGTCCACTATGACATTCTCCATATGTCAGGGTTCCACACAACATCAGCAGCGCAATCAGAACTCTGAAGAAACAAAAGTCCTTAGAATAAGATTTTATTGAAGACATTGTATTGGCACAGCTGGAGAAATCCTGAATCTAAAATTCTCAGGCTTTCTCCATCCAAGTAAAGTGAAAGTTCCATCCCACTAATTATCACATATCCACTTCTGGCCAACCCATTCAAATAAAGTTCCAACCTCCTCTTTGGACCATTCCCGACCAGGTGCTAATGGCCCAGAGAAGATTCTCATGAGAAATATTTAGAAAGAATGCAAAAGAGATAACAGCCTCCGAGTTGGTTCTATCAAACCTCCATTCCCCCAACTCTTTGATGTTGCTAGAAATATATATATATAATTCTCCTTTTAGACTTGATACCATTTTTGGTTAGAGCCTTTACTGATTCTTCTTCTGTTGCTTTCCATACAGGCAATTCTTGACCTACAACCATTCGTTCAGGGACTGGTTAAAGTGATGATGAATGAATGGTAGTTAACATTTGGTTCTTTCAGGACCTCCAGGGTCATGTGATTGCAATCTGTGCACTTGGCAAATAATTCTCATTTACAATGTGGCAGTGCCTGTGATCATGTGATCATCATTTGCAACCTTCCTTGTGGGCTTCTCCAGAAAGGCAATGGGAAAGCCAGCAGGGAAGGAAAAAGAGAATAGTTTCAAATGCAACCTAGATCCTGTGCATGTGCAGATGAAGCTTCATTCGCTTGCTTGCCACTTGCCCAGCCTGGTTCCTAACTGGCTTTGGACCAGTACTGGTCTGCAACCTGGGGGTTTGGGACCCCAGCTATGTTGTATATTCTCTATATACATTCTGTATAATGTATACAAAATATGTATACATTTATATGTGCTTGTTAACCAAGTTAAAAAAAAGTCTTCTGCTAATATAAATTCTAGTCAATTTTATTAGACTATCCCAATTACTGCCATGAAATCTTCCTATTAAAATGTGATATTTGTGTTTGTGTGTGTATTTGTAGGTGTATGTGTTTAAATAGGCATACAAAGAAACAAATACACAGTATTTAGTAAGCCTGCACTTCTGTAGAGATAGATCTAGGTGTAGATCTACATTAAATTCTGTGTTTGATTTATCTTTGATTTATCTTTGAATAAAAACCTTCATAAAATAGCATAATGTAAATTTACACAAGGCATGTGTTATGTTTTAACAATCTTGAATTGTTGAATCTTGAAAATCTTGAATTTTTCATAGATACTATTATTTCTTTGAAATATAGAATTTTCTTTTTAAATATTGAAACATTGAATACCCTTAAATAAAGCAATTGCCTGGAAATAGCTAAATAATAAGAAAATGCAGATGCAGATAATTAGAACAAAATTTTAAAACATGCTAAATAAAATGTTTATGATCAACAATAATATTTAATGGATAACTCAAGAAAGATGCAAATTCAGTATCAAAGCTATCCTAATTATATATTTCCTGAGCCTGTATCTGAGCATACCAACTCCACATATTCCTTAGTATTTTGTCCCAAACTCAAGTTTATCAAAACCTACTAATTTTATCTTGGGAAGAGTGGATGGGCAGCCATAATTCTAGTTAATCCAAGACACAAATGCAATTATGTTTTAATGAGCATGGAATCTGATTGACATGGTGCTGGCAGGGAAACGTGTAAGAAAATAATCTATTTGTGACACCATACCAACCATGGTATGGTGGTATTCATACGTGGATTCCAGTCCCAGTTGTGACAGAAACTTTCAAAAGTAGTATGCCATAGTGTATTTCTTTATATGGACAAATCTGTCCATATAAAGAAGTAATATCTAAAGGAAGGTTCAAAAACACCTTTAAAATTAGAAATTTATTACTTTGGCATGTGGACCGAAAATGTTCAGATAATCTACTTCCAGTTTCTTTAAGTTAACACTCAGAACTTTCCAAAAGTGTATATGGAAACAATGAAAATCTGTAAAATGCACTTCAGTACTAATGAGATATGATCTGTATAATAAACACTCTGTAATAATTAATCTGCCAGAATCTTAGACATGGTAAAAGAAAAGCATATTTGTTTATAATTATTGCATTTATTACTTTTTAACAACATTAACATCATTATCTTTTTTTTCCTGTCCAAAACATGCAGTTGGTTACACTACTGATGATTTAAGATTTATCTGGCAATCTGGTGATCCTGTTCAATTGGAGAAAATTGCTTTGCCCCAATTCGATATTAAAAAAGAAGATATTGAATATGGCAATTGTACCAAATACTACAAAGGGACCGGTATATATTTTAATCAATTTATTTGTCTAATCGTTACATTAAGTGATGATTTATTCATTTATCCTAACATGAAAGGAAGAGTTATTAAGTGAATGAACTGATTTTGTCTATTGTTGCTTTTGCAATAAAGCTTGATTCAGGAAATCTGATTTATATATATATATGTTTTAAATAAAAAAATATTAGATAGTTATAGATAATGTTTTGTTGTGTTCTATACTAATAGGTCTTGATAATTAATACCATTCCAGATTCATGAGATATATAAATTACCATTTTAGTAAATATGGAGACATATGTTTGTAACAAAAATGTGCTGATTCAGTTACAACAATATGTCGTCAATTCATTAATCATAATAATTCAGTCAATGGCTTCAGCCTCTGGGCAGACCAACAAAACGAAGAAATGATTAAATTCTTAATATTAATGGGAAAAATTTTGGAGTATAAAGATTTATAAGAGCACATAATGGAAGTAAAATCAATTCTTTGTAAACATAAAAGATAGATGTTTTATTTATCTTATAATTTAAAAAAAAAGATAACCTATGGATATATAAAATTATTCTTTGCTAAGATCTTTCAGCTAAGTCAGCTCACTTTGTTTAATTGTATATTTTACAACTATATATTTTAGCTTAATTAAATTATAAAGCAAACTTAATGCTGCAAAGGCAGAGATGCAGAGCATATACTGATAATTTAAAATGTATAAAATATAAAGTATCTTTTAGTCTAATTTAATTCCCAGTAATAGAAAGGATATGTCCATTTTCTTTTATTGCAACAGTGCATTTTAATAATAATTGTATTAAGTATTATGGTGAGACAAATGAAAACTAGGGCAGTGGCATCTATAACTACTGAATCAGTACTGCAAAGCAGGAAGCAGGACCAGAGTAGGAAGACTTAGAGCACTCCTGGGAAAGAAGGTCTGGACTTCTATCTTACAGCCTCAACAATTTAGTACAAGAAGATACTCAATGACTTCACGTGAAATAGGAGATAAAATTTTCAGCAATTGAATTCACCATAACAATAGTGTAGTGTCCTTACTTTTTCCTTATGTCAGACCTGCTCCATCTGATCCCTTATGAAAGAAAAGCCTTTGACTCCATTTGGTTAAAGCAAAGGGTTCTTTTATTAAGGATATTGGTTGAAATAAATCCAAGCCAGCTGCTAGATGCAAAAATAGATGTAGGTTGGCCCCCAGACCATCCCTGCCCCCATAACAGTCCGCTTCCAGCCAACCAGAGCTTGCCAAGATGTTTTCAGTACTCTAAGATGTTTAGGGGTAATCTGCATATTTCTCAGGGTGCCTGGCAAAGTCAACATGCATTGAACATCCATCCCATCACTGCCCCAAGCAACGAGACAAGACAGAGCTGACACATTACCATATTTCTGTCTTCCACAACTAGCTATCATTTTGTATATTTGTTATTTCAGACAATTATTGGAGTGAATAGTGGGAAGACACACACATGCACAATACATAAAAATCTACCAGATAAGGGTCATCTACTGCAATTATTTGTAGTGGGTTGAGAAAAAACCTAATTATATATTTTGTATTGGCAATTTTTTTTCAGAAAATATATTTTAAGAAATATTGGCTCAACTATGATACTGCTGTGTTTCATTCCTCCTGTTTGTTTTTGATTGTTGTTGGAGAGTCAAAATATTTCACTCACTCATGCCTTGCTACCATCATCCTTTCTCCTTTTTTAATTTTACTGTTATACAGTAGTAGTATAAGTGTGCTTTTTTTTTCTCCCTGGAAAATTTACTAGATGTCAAGTCTTTGATTGTTGTGCACAATGCAAAACATTACATTTGCAATACACTCATTTCTATCGAAGTATTTCTAGCCAATTAAGTATCAACCTTTTACCTTAGAACCAAAGCATCCACTGGCATATCAAAAGGGTAAATTTAATGATATTCTATTGCTCTTACCTGCAGTATAGTCCCAAAATGGAGCCGATAACTGAGGTCATGCTATTATTCACACTTTCAGTTAAATGCTAGTTAACTGGAGTTTGGACTGCCAGTATTTCTTTTTCAAAAAAATAAGCTTAGTTAGGATAGTCTCAGAATTGGTAAAAGATTCAAATAATTTTTTAAAAAGTTAGTTAAAGTGACATGCATCAGTAAACCCAAGTGATTTAACTTGCTAAAGCATTTAGAGCTTTGTTGTTTTCTCCAAAGGCTATTACACGTGTGTAGAAGTGATCTTCACTCTGAGAAGACAAGTTGGCTTTTACATGATGGGTGTCTATGCTCCTACACTGCTAATTGTTGTGCTGTCATGGCTATCATTCTGGATCAATCCTGATGCAAGTGCTGCAAGAGTACCATTGGGTAATTAATCTGTGTTTCTGATATTGTCAGCATTACTTAATGTCACATATCCATTTGCAGTTGCCTCAGTAGCAAGACATATCATGGATACTGAAAGCAACTGTGTTCTCATAGCATGTTCTTCACTGTCATTCCAATCTTCTCTTTTTCAGTTCCATATTTGTTGCCTTCACTTTTTAAAAGACAAGAACTCTAGCCTTTAAGCAAATTGTTCCTGTATCTACTCATTTTATCACCAGGGACGTATTTGAGTGCAACAGTGAGTAGAAAACTGAAAGGGATATAAATTTTGTCTGGGAGTGGAATAACAGATTATTGATACCCAAAGAATCAGAAAAACAGTTGTTTCTACAAGATATGATTCTATATAATTATGGGCTTTCGAAATGCTATAATGTTAAATATTGAATAGAATGATATACAAATAGAATGCTTTATGAAACTTACAAAAAACTTTTCCTCATTTTTATTTTCTCTAATTATGTGTTAGAAAACAGATCTAACCCTTGCTAAAAGTGATATTGGAAAAAGCAAACAACATAGTTCCGCTTATCAGATAGCTGGAGGTAAATAATAGCACTGTTGACTCACTGGGACAGAAGGCAAAATGCAGGAGGACATGAAAATATTGACCATCTCCTCAGCTCTCATTATTTTATTATTTTATTTCATGATAGTGAGCAAATTTTTATACAAGGCAAGTATCCTTAATGGATTATATTATGGCTTTAAATCACTGGCAGCTATCTGATAATAGGGCTGACAATGGTACTTAATATAAAATGTAGATAATAGAAGACCTATAATTATTTTAGTTTCTCATGGTAGCAATAAAGCTTCCTATAGCAGTGTAAGATAAATGGCTCTCCAAAAGAAAAATGTTAGACAATGGATCATCTGCTGAAAACAGATTTTAACATTTCTTGATTAGTCTATAAGGTCTTGGAACAGTATTCCAGAGAAATAAGTTTTAGTGGGTTTAGTTTTCATATATGAGAACCAGAACTAATCCTATTTTTACATTGGCACACTTTGCAGTCTGCTATTTTCAGTTTAGCTACCGGTAATTCTTCTTTCAGAAAGAAAATAAAATCTAGTTAGATCATACAGTAGCATTTTTCTGATACTACTATATTTTGATTTCAAAGCAAAGCTGCTAGTGCTTCAACTATTCAGGAGATTAGGTAGATAGACCGACTGACTAAGACAGACAGACAAACAAACAGGTAGATAATATATTGATAGTTGATAGATGGTAAATCGAAAGTTAGACCTCATCTGAAATATGTGATTTGATTCTTTCCATCATTATGAGATTGAATTTTTCAATCTCAATTGAAGATAAATGGAAACTAGCTGCGTTCTCATGTTCTTCAGATACGTTGGACTTCTGTTTGCAGAAATGCTAACTAGTATGTCCCAAGAAATGATGCTACTAGAACAGGGAAGGCTACACTAGTATGCAGATTTTCAAAACACAATATTAATAGCACTTTACTGTGAAAGAGGGGCATTTTTTAAAATAGAATACATAGTTTCAAAGATAATAATAACCTATTTAAATTAACTGTAGATTTTTCTATGATGTACAAAATCAGAAGTCCAAACTGATTACTACATTGCCTGCAGGCAAATCTGTATGTCTGTCTGACACTCAGTTGCCAAGTTACTCCATATTTTATGATATCCTAAAATTCCATTTGATTGACAGTTTGAAAATTTATATTAAGAAAAAGTTATATCCACAAAACAATATATGTCGTGATAGAGTTGCTAGTAACCAAGATAATTTCCAGCTGTTAGTGCTATACATATATGTACTCAAAATGATTATGTATCAATTTATTTAATCAATTCCATAACTCACCCTATACATTCATATTCATCTCTGCGACATATGTGGTACATCAACAACTTCCATTTCCTTTGAGGAAATATCATTTAGAAAGTGCAGCAAAAATGTTTTAAGGTTAGCAAAGTGGGAAATGGTTAGCAGTGCAACATTGCAATTACATAGTATATTGTTGGATTTTTATTTCTCTTAGGCATTTTTTCAGTGCTCAACTTGGCATCAGAATGTACTACCCTTGCTGCTGAACTCCCCAAAGTGTCTTACGTGAAGGCCTTAGATGTGTGGCTGATTGCATGCCTTCTCTTTGGATTTGCTTCATTGGTTGAGTATGCAGTGGTCCAAGTCATGCTGAACAATCCAAAGCGAATTGAAGCTGAAAAAGCAAGGATTGCTAAGGCAGAGCAAGCAGAAGGGAAAGGTGGAAATGCAGCTAAAAAGAATACTGTGAATGGCACAGCCACTCCAGTGCACATCAGTACTTTACAGGTAAGAGCCTTTCTTTGTATATTATTAAATAATCCAACTTCAGTTTGGATCTTTTTCAATGTAATTGTTGATGTCAGATATGTGCTAGGCTGAAGATTTTATATAACCAGCATTCCTATCCTTCAGGATCAGCTATAACTCTTATATTCCAAACCCTGATCACTAATGGATCTGCTAGCTGAGGGTGATGGAATTTAATCTATATAAGTGGAGGCACTTGGCTAAATAAAATTACCTTGAAATAAAACCAGGTTTTATGAATCCCTATAATTGTGGTCAACAATATATCTTTTTAAATTTGCCATTACATCACAACCCTGTGAGGTAGGTTGGGCTGAGAGAGACTGGTCCAAAGTCATCCAGCTGCCTTTCTATTAGTGAATTAAATTAAACACTATTGTTAATTATTAGGAAAACCATATAAAATTAGATGCAATATTAAAGAAATATTTAGGTACAAAAATGACAATTGCTTAGTTTTAGCTGACAATCAGGAAAATATGTAGTTTAGATATCATTTGAATTTTTAGGAAAATAACCTGTTCCAAGCATAGCTGGAAAAAATTAATTATCTAACACCCTCTAGTGATGCTTTATGGGATCATCAGCATCCATAATTTCTCCTACAAAATATATGTGTAAGATGCTTTTCTGAATTGAACTGAGATCCATATTTAATGGTGCATTTTAATTTAAAAAATATAAATATACTTTATTTCTGAAATATAAAAACTTGTCTTTGCTAACATTTTTCTATTGTCTGGATTTTTGTAGTTCAAATAGAGTTTTCCTAATGTATAAAAGTATAAGGTTTCTGCATGTACTTTATGTGTCCATTTAATCAAATTATTTCCCTTTGACAAAATATATTACTTGAAATTGAAGCTTGAATTTATTCCCATTTCTCAGGTCAGCTGAATCTGTGTTTCCATTCTCACCTTATTGGATAAGCAATTTATGTTTATCAGAAAGCAAACAGTTATTTTTTTTATCCATCAACCATGTCTGAATAGAGTTGAATCTGCATTTTTCTGGCTGAATCAGCATTGTATAATTATGTTCTCTGTAAGATTTTTGTTATTAGTGCCTCTCTTGATATCCCACTTATAGCTAACTATTAGAACTATCCTTCAAGGAACTTATAAGGAAAGTATCAAAATAGCAATCTGCTTGTTAATAAATTCAAGTCTAGTTCCATCTGCAAGAAGGTTATAATTCTTTAACACTGACAAATGTTGATTCATGAAGATACACTGCAAGATACATTTTGGAGGATCTTTCTGGCTGGAGTTTAGTTATGCTATTATTTAAACTTCAAATACCACTCCTCCATGAATTTGAAGTATTTTGTTTAAGAACTTTATCACTAATTTTTTAAGCATCTTCTAGAGCAGTCTTCTTCAGAGTAGGCCCTCCAGATTTTTTATATTTCAATTTATATCAGCCTCTCTTACAAAGACTAGAAGGCCTGGTAGGAGTTATAATAAATTACTGCCACTATTTAACTGGTGTATTAATTGTCAAAACAGGTATAGGTCGTCCTTGGCTTACAACTGTAGTGACTATTTGAAGTTGCAATAACGCTGAAAAAAATGACTTATGACCGTTTTTCACACTTAGAACCATTGCAGCATCCCCATGGTCATATGATTAAAATTCAGATGCTTGGCAATTGGAATGTATTTAGGACAGTCTGCAGTGTCCCGGAGTCTTATGATCCCCTTTTGCAACCTTCTGACAAGCAAAGTCAATGGGGAAGCTATTGGGGGGAAGCTCACTTAACAACCATGTTACTAACTTAACAATTGCAGTGATTCGCCTAATAACCATAGCAAGAAAGTCGTAAAATGGGGCAAAACTCACTTAACTGTCTTGTTTAGCAATGGATATTTTGGGCTAAATTGTGGTCGTTCATTGATGACAACCTTTATGGTCTTGAAACAAAAACATCATTCTAGACAAGACATTATTTTTTATCCCAGACATTCTTCCAACAATGAAATTGCAATTTCTCCCATTTTAACATACTGTATCTTTTTCAATTTCATTCCAGCCTTAGCAGTTATTTTGAAATAGGATACAATTCATATTTTTATCATAGTGATACCCAGATATTTTACATTCTTCTCAATCTTAAATATTGTTTTATTCATCAATTTTGTTTGATCTTTTATTTTCATATTTTTGATAACTTATTTGTTTTGTTTTTTAATCTTGAAACCTGCTAATGCATCAAATTCTTTTCCCACAATTTTTTCACCTTGTCTTATATCTCTTTTCAGTATTTCAAGAGCCAAAAAAAACAAAAGATAAGACAGTCAGCATTCCTTTCTTCTTTCGTTTTGTACCTCCCAGTTTTGCTAGATTTCCATTATCAATTATTTGGGTTTTCTATGAAATGCAGATTGCTCTTACCTATTTTATAACATTGTCTCCATATTTCAGATCTTCCAAAATCTTGAAGAGGAAAGCCCAGTTCAAATTGTCAAAGGCATTTTTTACATCTATGAAAATCAATGTGGCTGGTTTTTCATATACTGTATTTCAAAATGCCCCAACATTTAAAGGATATTTCTAACATTATCCTGTAACTATTTTTTAGGTAAAAACCCACCCTGATCCTCATGAATAACTTGCAAAATTATTTTCATTCTATCAGCTACAATCATTATGAACGATTGTAGTCATTGTTTAATAATCATATCGGCCTCAGAGGGAAATGAAAAATTAAGAAATATGAAAAATAAATAAATAGTTTCTTGTAAAGTCAAATCTTGTTCCTCTTTGGTATTAATATTATATTGGGCTCTTTCCAACTCTGGAAATTTTCCTCCCCATAGGATAGAGTTCATAGTATTTTGTCAAGATTATAAAAGTTCATCCTAAAAGCATTTATAATAAGAACGTGATCATTCATCTGGTCCAGGCACATTTCCTAGTTTAATCTGTTCCCCAAAAGTGTAATATTTTTCTGTTCTACTTGTAAATTTTGTTTTTTGAGATACCAATCTGTTTTCTCTCAAGCAGTAGTGTCAAACTCAAGGCCCGGGGGCCTGATTATGCCCGCAGGGTGTTTAGATCTGGCCCATGGAGTTGCCCTATAAACAGTGAAGGACTGGCCCGTGGTGCCTCTACCAGTGAAAATGGAGCTCAGGAGGGCTGTGTGCGGGCCACTTGGGCCTCCAGAGGTGCCCCCGACATGAGTGACGTCAAGCTGCCCATGCCCACCCCAGCCCCCCAAGGTCAAACACAATCCTGATGTAGCCCTCAATGAAATCGAGTTTGACACCCCTGCTCTAAAGGGATGTTACTTTACTTACTGTAAGTTAGAATAACATCAATAAAATCCTTTTTGTATGGTCCAGTAACATAGTATCTTTCTCTTGTAAATGTCAATGTTTTCTTTCTTTCTTTCTTTCTTTTTGTAATCCATCAGCTAGACAGTTCTCTGAATTATTTGCAAATTCAAATTTTTTTGCTTTATATAATTCATTATCGATTTAATTTTCTCCTGTCGGTGTCTCTGAGGAATAGTATTTCAAAGAATGGAGCCCACTGTGGAGAAGAGGTCTGGCTCCCAATTTTAGCACAGTATCTAATATTCCCTCTTTGATTCTTTTTTTTTTAACATACCAAGTTTCCATTTTTACTGAGCTCCTCATCATTAATTCAAGATTTACTTTCAGGGTAGCTATTGCTAATAATGCTTTTTCTATTTATTAAAATAAGATAATATAAATAAACTACATATCAGGAATACTATCCCCCTATATTAAATTCTAATTTAGATTTCCCCCCCCATCAAATTAGATATTGGAGATAGATTTGGAAGTGATACAAATCAGAATGAGGTAATGGAGGATAAAAGATGAGGGTGGGATAGAATAATGAAATATATGGTAAGGGATGAAATGAAAATCTTTCTAATGAGTTTCACAGTATAGAGAAAGACCTGATTTTCTTGTAACACTACATATATTAACTAGGTCATTAATGCAAAATGTCTGTATCACATGTAACTACTGCTGTGTAAATGTCACCATTTATAAGTAACTCAGTCTCTCACATTTTCTTTCACTATTTATCCTTTGTCTTCTCTCTAATAACTCTGTGTCTGTGTTTCTGTGTGTGTATATAAGTAATACTTTTTTTAGAACAATACATGCATCAGTTAAAGTGGATTATTGTCTATGAACATTTAGGCAATATTAAAATTTCTGTTCTGGCTGCTTTCTTATTAATCTGTATCATCACTAATTTGGTTTGTGCGGTGTTACCATACTACCGCATACAAATAAATGAGATATATTTTCCAAGATTCAAGACTCATTTAAAGACAGGTGGCAATTTTGATTAGGTGATCCTCCGCATAACTCTATTTCATGTGCCATTTATAACCATTTCTAGGACAAGAGTACTCATTCACAATCACTCAGGTATTGCTTGTCTCTTAATTTGGGCTTTTGCAACTCATTCTAGATGGCAACATTCTTAATAATTACCCCAAAGTTACAGAAGCTCTAGAATGTAGCAGTTTAAGTAATTTTCTCATTTTGCCTATGAAACACCACTAGTGCAACAGCCACACGAGTTACCAGCTGACTTCTGTATACAATTCAAGATGATAGTTGCCATGTTTAAAGTCCTACATGGGTCAAGAACTGGTTATCTACAGGATCATAGTCTGCCGTTGGTTTCTGCCTATATAATAAGATCAAGCAGGGAAAACATCATTCAAGTCACATTCTTCAGGTATTGCCTCAAGACAAGGAGGAATGTGCTGTTCTTTCTTGGAGTAGGTTCCACTTGAGCACTGGTGTTCAGGAAAGTTGCCATGCCCTAGCTTTACCACGAAGCCTTTGAAGATTAAGTCTATAGCAGTTTCCCTAAGTACAGTAAGTGATTGTTGATCTTGGATTTGTGGGTTATTTATTGTTTTTTCTTCCTTTTAATGCTCTCTGTTTCTATATTATTGGAAACTGATCAGAACCTTATTTAGAAAGGGGAGAACTGTGTCGCATATAAATTGAAAAACAAATATATCTTGAAGAGCTGTGGTAGCACAGTGGTTAGAATGTAATATTGCAGGCCATTGCTTACTGCCAGGAATTAAAACTGCAAGGGATTGAAATAGATTGGTGGCCGTATATTCAAATTCAAACAAGATATAAAAAGGATTTGGAAAAATATGACTTCTATAAGGAGCAGAATGAACTAGATAAAATAATACAGGGTACGGAAAAAATGATTACCAAAATATATAGTTATTTATTGAGATTTAAAATGGAAGAAAAAATGGTAAAGAAGACGATGATAGTCTCGGCAAAAAAATTTGGATATAACATACAATTAGAGGATTGGGAAAATTTATGGGGAAAAAATTACAAATTAACAATGTCGACAACATATAAGGAAAATCTGTACAAAATATTCCATTGCTGGCACTTACCCTCAGCCCGACTGGTAAAAATGTCCTCCAATAGATCGGCAGAGTGCTGGAAGTATAAATACAATCAAGGCACTTATTTCCATATGTGGTGATTGTGCAAAGAAGCAAAGAAATATTGGCTCAAAATTTAAAAATGGTTGGAGGAAATAACAAATTGCCACCACTGGAATCACACGCACCATCTCTGAGCATGAAGTGAGGAGAGCCTTCAGGAGAGTGAACACCAGGAAAGCAGCAGGTCCAGACGGTATCCCAGGCTGCATCCTCAAATCCTGCGCAGACCAACTAGCACCAGTGTACACAGAGATATTCAATCTCTCCCTACTCCAATCAACAATCCCCACATGCTTTAAACATCCTCCCCGTCCCCAAGAAACCATTTCCTACTACCTTCAATGACTATCAGCCTGTTGCCCTAACCTCTATAATAATGAAATGCTTTGAGCGACTAGTCAGAGACCTCATCATTTCCTCACTACTGGACACACTGGACCCCCTACAGTTCACCTATCGTCATAACCGCTCAACTGACAACACCATCTCCCACCTCTTCCACACCTCACTCATCTGGACACTGGAAAAGAAAACTATGTCAAAATGCTCTTTGTGGACTACAGTTCAGCATTCAACACCATAATCCCCTCCACACTGACCGGCAAGCTGAAACACCTGGGCCTCAACCCATCCCTATGTCGGTGGATCTCCAACTTTCTAATTGGGAGACCACAGGTCGTAAGGATGGGTGGTCATGTCTCAACCTCACTCACCCTCAACACCGGAGCCCCCCAGGGCTGTGTTCTGAGCCCCCTGCTATAACTCCCTATACACATACGACTGCACAGCCACTACTGTTCTGGTTCAGGTCTTCATACACATGAAGGCATACCTGGCTGTATGCCACAACTAATGCAGAGTTAAGCAACCCCCTGGCTAAGAGCCCAGAATGATATCTTAAATAAAACCAAAGCTTGATTGCACTTACAGATTGTCCGAAAGCCTTGCATATGGCTACGTGAATGAACTGAATGGAACTGTTGCTTCCTGCAACATTCCCCTCCCATTGCCCCACCTATAAGCTCTCTGGGAGGGCCCAATCAGTAGCCACCTGTTCCTATTTCCTTCTGTGACCCTTTTTCCAAAGCTGTTCCCTCCTCCTCGCAGCCCTACGCATACTACTGTCAGGGACAGCCTCCCTCTGTTCTTCCTCACTGCTCCCTGACTCAGACACCACCTTAGACAACTGAGAGACTTCAGACTGCTCCCAAAAGCACTCAGAAACTTCTACTCCTGCACAGTAGAAAGCATCCTGATGGGCAACATCACTACGTGGTTCAGAAACATCACCATGAAGGACAGGCAAGCTCTACAGAGGGTGGTGTGCATAGCAGAGCGCATCATCCACACCAAGCTCCCTGAACTGCACTCCATCTACAACAGACGATGCCAAACTACAGCCAGGAAAATAATGAAGGACCCCCCAGCCACCCCAACAACAGACTGTTCACCATGATGTGGCCAGGAAAGCGCCTCCGCTCCCTGAAAGCCAACACAGAGAGACTAAGGAGAAGCTGCTTCCCACAGGCAATACGGACCCTAAAGCAAACCATAACAACCCAGGACTATAAAGTATTCCCATAATCTACCTCTCTCAATCACTCCCTCACTTATTCTCCCTCCCTGTCTATACTATTCTCTTGCCCTACTACCTACGGTCACGAGCGGTCGCATACACATTTCACTGCATTTCATACCATGTGATAAATAAAATTTGATTTGAATTGAATTTAAACCCAAACTCTTCCTACTAGGAATAAAACGAGGGACCTACAATAAAGAGATATTTTATTTTACATATTGACTGCAGCTAGAGTAGCATTTGCTCAAAACTAGAAGCAAAACAGTATACCTATGGATGAATTAGTGATCAAAAAAGTGCTAGATTGTGCTGAAATGGATAGGCTAACTATGGAGTTAAAAGATAAAAGGAATCAGAATGCTATCTGGTGTGGGATAGGTGGTACAATTTATTAGAAAACAAATTTAGAAATTAGTTCTATTGTATTTGTTTTACTGCTATTTTAAGAGAAATGTAACTGAATTGTAGAATACACGAAAGTTAGTAATGATGTATTAGTTTTATTGTTATTTTAAGATAAAGAAATGTAACCAAATTGTAGAATACATGAACGTTAGAAATGATGTCGAACATTGTAAACAAAATATATGTAATTGCGAGTTAAAGTTGGAAAATGTAATAAATACTTGTAAAATAATAATAATATTAACAACAACAACCCCACAGCTGGATTAATGCCTGTCTGGAAAACTTTGGAATCAGCAAAAATATTTGTGCATTTTTGAAAGCAAACATGCAAAAATGGAAAACAATTCTAACAGCAAATGGAGAGAACATTGGTGAAGTCAATATGGAAGAGGAATCTTCCAAGGGGACTCACTTTCACCACTACTGTTCAACATTGCATTAATTCCACTGACAATAATCCTATGAAACGCAAAAATGGGATACCAAATCTCAAGCCAACATAGCAAGATAAACCATCTACTATACATGGATGACTTAAAACTGTATGTGAAAAGTCCCACAGAACTTGAATCAATACTCAGCACAGTGCAACTGTTCAGCAATGACATCAGAATGAACTTTGGACTTGAAAAATGTGCCATATTATCCATGCAGCGAGGAAAAATGGAAAAAATAGAAGGACTAGAACTAGGAAATGGAAGCATTGTGAAAGCATTAGCAAAGGATAATGGTTATAAATACCTAGGCATATTGGAAGCAGCTAACATCTTGAATGGAAAAATCAAAGAGTCAACACAAAAGGAATACATCAGGAGGGTCCACAAAATATTAAAATCAA
>JAEANM010009802.1:0-16163 GCA_017656035.1 Myanophis thanlyinensis
GGATTGTGGTACATTGCCTGTAAGTCTTTCGGCCCTCTTGGCTGCCTCCGATGTTGTTACAGCTGCCTGGGAGTCCTGCATATAATCTCTATAAAAGTATACTAAGACATAAAAACATACTATCATTATTAAGCACTTTAGAGTGACTAGGAAGTCAGCAAATGCAAAAGAGGGTCCATTTACAGGCCAAAAACCAAGGATACAAGATTGTTCATTTTGCTATGTGCTAAAACTAATGTGTGTGACCCTGCTGTTTGTGTGATTATAGTAATTGTCAGGTGATAATAGTTTCTCCATTAGAAATTTTGTTCATCAGCATCCCTCTGGGTGATTTATGTGCTGTGGAATCCAACTTTTAGAAACATTAGTTTGAATACACATTTGCAATTTGCAAAAAAAAAAAAAAAAGGCCAAGATGAAGGTAAATCAGAACAAACTTCAGTGCAATGATGGCTTCTAGGGAGCTTGCTAACACAGCATCACCAATTTGGTATGTCCTTTTCATGTCTTGGACAATTCTCATAATTCCCAGTCAGCAAATTCAAAGCACATTGTAATGAGACACATCTGGAAACCATCAGCTTTGGGAAGCTATGATACATGATGGCTGCTAAAGAGAAGGTTTCCAGTTTATAAAATTTTACGTTCAAGATAGTGAGAGATGTTATAGTGTACAAGAGGAACTTGAGTTTTTTTTGTAAATACCTACTTTACCCAGATGAAGGTAAAGACTAATGAGATTAGCAATTATCTGATCTTCTGCAAATTTGTATTTGTATCTTATCTTTAACATTGGTGCAAATTACTCTAAATCAGGGGTGTCAAACTGACAGCCCATGGGCCAGATGAGTCACGTGCTGGCCATGCCCACCCCAACTCTGTGAATGGAAAAAACACCGTGAAACGTCATATGACAGCAACATGACACCATGAGTTTAACACCCATGCTCTAAATGGATAAAACAGGTACTGACCACAAACACCTTTGAGTTGATGTTGACTTTGAGTGACTGCCTAGACAAGTTCCTACACTTTTCTTGACAAGGTTTTTCAGAAGTGATTTGCCATTGCCTGCTTTCTAGAGTTGAGAAAAACTGATTAGCCCAGGATCACCCAGCCATCTTGTGCCTAAAGAGAGAGTAGAATTTAAGGCTTTAGTTTCTTGTCCAATGACTTAACTACTACACAAAACTGGCTCTTCATAATCTACCCTACTGAATATCACCATGTAAGAATGGCAAATTAGAATCAAATAAAAAAAATGGAGAGGTCTTCTTAAATTATAAAGTGTAGCAAAATGAAAGATCCTCAACCTTAAGGATAACACATACTATGTACATTTCAGACCACAAAGATTTTCCACTGATTGATTCTGTTCAATCATTCATTTTCTAAAGTGAAATTTGGAAAACTTTTGTCCAGTATGGCAAAATACCTTTTGTATTTAAAGACAAACTAGGATTCCCGAGTCATTTTCCATTAACAAAATGGACATGTTCCATCCTGTTTCATTATAAGCTGAACGTATTTGCAAAAATACATTTTACTACTTTCTCCTCAATTTTTTTACGAGGAAAGTGAAAGGAAACCTGTTTGATAAGGATCCCACCTCCTAAAAAAAATCAGTGAAACTGCTGTTAAAGAAAGTGCTGACAGCAAACACTGCATTGCTATATATTTTTCTCCCCTCTAAATGCTAGACATCTATCATTCAGGTAAAGCACTCCAATTTTTTTTTGGCTAGCTCAGCTGTTTTCCAATTACTTTTTACCAATATGTCAAGCTTTATTCATCACAGTACTTGCTGCCATGGCTTTTGAAGTTTGAGTGTCTGTTGATGTATTTGTCCGGTGATGACGATACAAGATCTTCATGACACCCCTGATTCAAGAAAGTAAACACCCAACATTACAATTCCAGTCTATTATATTTATTTATATTTCTTCCAGTTTCAGGTTATTGAGCTGAATCTGTTATGTTTCTGCATATGCAAATTTTCATCATTCTGAAGAACAACTTCATGAAAAGGGAACCATCAAAGAGCAAGTTGTTGACAGCCATTAAGATCAATGATCCACTCTTTTTTATGGATGCATGAACTCATGTGTGATACAAGTCAACTCATATACACAAGGGGTGAGATTTCAATCATACATCCGCAACCATTACTTTGATGTTTTTGACCCCAGCCTTGTGGATGCCCCTGCTAAAGAATATACAAAGTTACAAGACTGGCCCAAAGTATCAGATAAACATTGGCAGAGCAGCACAACTTTTCAAGGACCAGCTAAAGCTGTGTAATAAACTGGAAAGCTTTTGAAAAAAAAAATTCATACTAATTATTTTCTGGAAGTTTGCTACTTAGAAAATATTCTTATGTAAGATATATGAAGACCACATTCCATGTACTTACAATATTATATAATGCAATAGCAAAGCAAGGGCTAAAAGATTTGAGAAACTTTTTTATTTCAAGAAAATTATACAAATACTAGTTATATTATTAGGGGTGAGAAGCAATGCTATGAAGAGTTAGGCATACTGCATCTATTTACAGGGGCAAATTATAAGCTTAAAAATAAGGAACATTATTTATTTAATGTTAGCTGCCAAAATAATAGTTCTGCAACATGAGAAAACTGTAGATAACATAACTGTGATTTAATAAGGCCTGTTCAATTGTTAAATTAATGGGACACAGAATCAGGAACCAACATTTTATCAAACTTGGATGGATTTTATGGTTTATATCAATAACAATAAACTATAAATTTGGTATATTTTACATATATGTGGAAATTTTTCATATGCATAATACCTGTCTCTTTCTCAGTTGATGTCCTTTATTTTTTTAATATATTTTTTTTCTTTTTGATTTTTATATGGTATCTTTGATTTATGTAAATATATTTTGGTTTGATTAAACTAATAAAAAGATAAAAGAGGAAAAAAAGATATGCACCAAATCTTTATTATCAGGATTTTATTACTGAAATTGTATGTTTGATTTCAGGATAGTAGTATATATTGGAGTTTTGATTTGTAATGTACAAACTGTTACCATTAAATTGATGTATGTAATGGTAATTTGATGGATTATAGATGCATAGCAAATAAATATTGCTGACAGATGAGCATCATTTTTATGATGACAAGACATTTGCATTTCTAACCTTGTGAGGTAGGAGAAGCTGCCAGATCCTCTGCTATTATGCTGCTATTACTCAAAAGATTTATAATAATGAAATATCATTCTAATAAATCTTAGCCTGAATACATGAAATCCCAATTTAAGGGTTGCATTTCTAGAGAAATAGAGGCTTCTTTTTCTTTTTTCAAATAGAGGCTTCTTTTTTCAAAGTCTTTGGGTGTGGATTATGCAAGAGATCAGCTTTGATTGAGAGATGCAGTTTGCATGTTTTTTGGCTCTATTTATCTGGAGATAGGAAAAAAAAAACACCTAGATTTTCTATGTTTTATTGGGGATGAGGAGATTTTTGTCCTTTAGGCCTAGTGGTAGTTCAGGTCAGATTGATGATTATTATTTTACTGAATGATGTGTCTTTGTACTCTTCTTCAACACCAATCTTAAGAGAAGAGAAGACCTCATAAGTTAACACTAAGCCAGTAGAGGCTATTCACAGGAGGACGCCTGGAATTTGACAGTAGAATTCAACCTTTATTCTTCATAAAGCACTTGAAGAGGTAACAAGTTTTCACCTGACCAGGAACTTTCTAGATGACTGAAACAGCTTCCAAGGAAGGAAATTGAAACCAATTTATCAGTACTTTGAGTGACGTGATCAGATGTTATGAGGTCCAAAAGCAAAATTTAATGACAGTGTAAGTCAGTCTGGGTTATGTTAGTTTGTATGGGTATCTTCTTTATTGAAATTGTCTAGACATAAGGAAAAGCTAACTAAATCTTATCTAGCTTATCACAACTTTAATTTTCAGCCCCAATTTGCCTCTGGGTGCAATAGAAATGCATGCAAGAAATTTCAAGAGAAGGACAAGATGAAAATTTCCATTGTATAAGCTGATGCTAGCTTTCAAGGTCATTTCTTATCAACAAAAAAGTTTAATGAATGGCTATGATGTACTTTATTTACCATACCCAAAGAGTCACGTAAAAATGGAATATTTCTTGAAACATCACAAATAATTTTCATCAACAGTCAATTGTATACTTCTAATGATAAAAAGAGGACAAGCTAAGGTGTCTGTTCACATTTGTTAGAAATGTCTTCTATTCAAATCAAATTGAAATATATTATGAAATTAATCTTCCATTAATTTTAAAACTTTGCATGAAAACTTTAATCTTATGCATAAATAAATCAACATTCCATTTCATCTTCTTCTTCATGGGGTAGGAAGAATGCAGACTGGTTATATTTAATCTCTGAAAGAGTGGATCCATGTAAATTATGGACTATGGTATACAGGGTTCAGAAGGTTTACATTGTGAAAGTTACAGTATATGATTTAAGAGTCACTTAAGATGACCTTTTTTCCCTAAGCATAATTATTCTAACAAACACCTATCTCATCCAATTTTAGGATTTAGCAAGAATGATGAAGATATTTTATTAATGTATTTTTACCCACCCCCCCAAATGAAATAAGAGTTGATAATTTTGCAGTTAGAGTAATTGTTTAAACCAGAATGAAATTAGGGTATTTGTAGTGGAGACAATAAGTGATGGGAATTAAATGACCCCACTCACCCAAATGGAAATACCACAACTGATGGCCACAATTATTTATTCTGAATGTCTTTTTTAAAAAAAATATTATTATTTATATATAAAATGATACACTTAAAACCCCACCGTGACATGCATATCATATAACTATTTACAATTTTTTTTTCTTTCATTAACATGTATTTTTAAACACACACACACACATTTTGTCAATCCATTGATATACATTATTCCAGATCACATAATTTTCTTTTTGGTCCTTTCTTTTCAATTTGAGCATTAATCTATCCATCTCAGTTCATTCAAGGATTTTATCTATAACCATCTCCAATGGTGGTTTAAATTTCTGTTTCCATTGTTGGGCATAAGTAATTCTTGCTGCTGTTATGATATGTATAATTATATACTGGATCAAAGGTGCTTTTTGATTTTGGGGTCTACCATACCTGATAAAAATACTTCCGGTTTCCATTCCAATGTCAGGCCTGTAATTTCATTTATTCAATTTCTTACTTGTTCCCAGTAACTAGTAGCTTTTTGACATTGCCACCACATTTGATATTTATTATTCACATTTATTTATTATTCACATTTATATACCGCCCCATCTCCCTAAGGACTCTGTTGACAATGACCTCTGTTGACAATGGTAATGGTTTTCAGAATGCCCTGGAGAGAGCTTTAGATCCTCCATGATGTCATTGTGCCTCTTAGGTTCTCTTATGTTTATGTTTCTTCACTAAAGACAGGTAAATGTCCACCCGACAATGTGCCAGTTGACTAGGAAAGAGAAAGGGCCCCCATCCTCAGCAATCACCATTTTTTTTTCTCTTTGCAAGAATCCTCAGTCCCCTCCTTTCTCCCTTCTGTTCTTTTGCTCTTTGTTAATTGACTATTAAGTGATTATTATTTTCTGGTTATTTCTAACAAAGCTTGGAATTAGTAGAATTGTACATGACTACAGAAGTACAGTGTGCTATGGTTTATTTTACATTCAAAGGGTCATTGCATATGATGCTTAGATCTGTACCACAGAGAGTCAGAAATTACTTTTTTTCTCTAGCTTTTTCCCCCTTTTTGTTTGTAGCTCCTGCCCTCCCCGATTTTGCTTTTTCCCTGTTCTTCTTCCTTTCTCTTTCCAACTTCTTTCATTTGTTCTTTTGGATTTTGTAGTCTTTGACATTTAATAAAGTTTTGTGGAAAAAATATTTCAATGCAGATTCAAATGATAAAAATGCAACACCGATGCAATTAATACAAATATATCAAATGGCAGTTCTCATCACCAAATGTCCTCTGAAACAATTCAGTCTTTCACATTTCCAGTGGTGTAGATGCAAGCCAAACTTTGAGAGGCCAGCCAGCCAGTTTATCGGCTGTAAACTGCCCCGAGTCCTTGCGGAGATGGGGCGGTATATAAATAATGACTGAAAAAAGATAGTTTGCAATCTCCAGCCCTTTCATCGGATGAACTTGGACAGCCATCAAAAATTTTTAACCAGGTATATATGATGGGTAGATCAGACATACAGTTTCTGGACAGAGAAGACAATATTAGGTTATCTCAATGCCAAGCCATCTTTGAATAAAACCAGCATTTTGATTTGTATCTAAAAACCTGCTGGTAAGCCTATGCATAATTAAGCCTAGTTCATCAACACACAAGTCAAAGAAATAATTAAATGATTAAATTATTGCCTTTACAAGTCCCAGAGACCAGAAAGCAGAAGTTTTTCCCCATTTTAACTAACCAGAAGGAAGACAAATTAAAATGACTGAAGATCAAGCTGCTGATACAATAGGTTCAAAGAGGCACATGTGCTTTGCCAATCTTATCTTCATGGTATAAATTGGACATGATCTTGCATCTGCATTTGATCAAATTAATCTGTCTTTCACTATCATACTCCAGACATTTCTTCTGGTGCTTCATCTCATAGATGGTTTGAACGAACCAAATACATGCTTCATCCCTGAGATCATCCAATATCAAGAAACACAATCATATTAAGGTTTTATTCAGTTCCCTATTCCAGGAATCATCCAGGAAATCAATGGAACTGCCTGCAAATAATTCTCACTTTTATTTGGAATCCCTTCATGTTTTATTCAAGCACAGCAGTCAATCCGGAATTAGTAGAATTTGAAAACTTCACGTTTAGGGTTTTCTAAGAATTGTTCTAGTACTTGCATAGAATACTTTCTTTTTTCATCTACATCAGAATTTTCTGTTATGTTTTTGCTGAATTAAACAGAAGAAGTCTGACAGAGAATCTGCTAAGAAAAGTCTGATCTGTGACATTAAGACATATTTGGTCATGTGATTTAAAAAAAAATAGCACAAATTTCCTGAAATTCTTGAATCTTGCATTTGCCAGTTGGGTGTTACCATAGCTTTAAACTAAGCTGTTTTTCACAAGCCTAATACGTGGGAAAAATTAAGCTGACAGTTTCTTGATTTTAATGAACTGCCATTAAAAAATTAATTACTTTTTCCAAATTAAAATAGCACACAAAGTAAATTTCTTTGACCCCGAATATCCATAACAATAACAATTTTCTTCCCGTGTTGAATAAATGAAGTTATGTATTGACACTGAAATAGAAATTAATATTAATTTAATCTGAACTGCACATTTAAAAAATAGTTTTTTATACACAAAAATGAAAAGTTGCTAATTTGTTTTTAACCTAATTGATAGAGACATTTCAATGCACTTAAGAAAGCAGGTCTGAACTTTACATTCAATTTTATGTATATGAGGGAGATGGGAATTAGATTTTTATTTTATGCTAGCACAACACTAAGGTTATTGTTACTATTGTTTTTAAAAAACCAACTAAGTACTTCTTGTGTAGTAATGTGCAGTTAGTAGCCTATGCTAAGAAGAAAACACATTGGGATAATGCTCATATTCCTGATATAGTCTGGAAGTGAGAGAAGTCACTGCACATAGTAAAAAAGTTATCAGACCTTGCGTCAGAGAAGCAATCACAACACAAAACAGATGTTTCATTGAATAAACTACAGCTTTATATCCTTGTCCTAAATCAGTTGCAAAGATCCAGTGGTGTGATTTCATAGTGTGATTTCACTAGGAGAAACTAGTAGGATCAGATGAAAATCATTTGGTCTAGTTCTCTTAAACAACTGAAAACCATTCTCCCATTTTAACTTCCCAACAAATAATATTGTTTCTAAATCTAGAGGTTTCATATAATTACAGGCTTCATTAGTGTGTCACTCGGATTCCTATTCTACATCTGAGGACAATTTCACACAATCGAGAAGCAGGGGGCCTGCATTCCTGAATCTACAGTGTAAGAGCAATGGTTCCTAAATAGAGGGGAAATTAACTGGAGGTAATGTAGCAATTTGTAATTGCTTATTTGTGAGATGAGAGTCCAATTTGAGAATGCCAAGATATTGACTGCCAATATACTTTAGTACAATAACAGTCTGGTTTTTCTGTGAGCTTAATGACATTATTTGAAATCCAGAAAAGGAACAATCGGGTCAAACATTTTAAGAATCTCTGGTGTAGAGTTTATCAGAGGAAAGGCCATGTGACTTCTCCCCTACAGACAAATTTCTGTGTAGCACAAGCTTTTGAAAAAAGGACTATTAGGAAATCCTAAACATTGTGTGCAACATCTGCTTTCATAATCTAGTAAATGCTAGGCGTATCTCCATTTACTGGACATCAAATGTAGTGGAGCAAATTTCCATCTAAATATCCTACTGTGATAATGGACTTGACAATTGCATCCAAAGTAGTTCATGCTAGCAGATTAATTTTAGGTTAATGTTATGTCATTCACCATAACTCTATATCATTTGCATAATTACACAAATTATGTCATTTGCATCAACTCAGGTCATTCTAATGCAAATTAACACAAAACATTTGCATAGCAACATTATGCAAATGGATAGCATCACTATGGATGATTCAGATATGTACTCTTGTATTTAATGGATAATTGGGTATAATGGACATCCTGTCTTCCCAATTGGTCAAATAAATTGAGGATTTAACAATACTGCTGTTCAAACAAATGTTTTCTAAAATACATACATAGTGCTGAACTACTTAATAATTAATATGGGAAGAAAATATGAACGATGCTAACAGTTTGTACTATACTTATCTGCAGTCAAATGGTCACTGAAAATCTGCTATGTACTTAACTCCTTATACTGTATATGGTATATGTTTATCTATAGTCTTGTTCTCCAATATTTTTCAAGATATACTGGATATTTGCCAACCAGTAGAAGTCAGTCTCATGTCTTTGAAAGAAAGGGGTAGGGATATAAGCACTTTTGATCTATTTCCTATTTTCTTTCTTTTAAGCTTGGATAATAATAAATAATTATACAGATGTCCTAGAAGATCATACCATCTTCTTCAAGACAGGGATTTCTGCAGTGGTCTTTTGTACTTTTATAATAAGGTATTATCTGTGAAGAAAATGAAATGCTGAAAAATCTCCCAAATAAATTATTGCAACAGACGTTGCAGCCAAAAAAAGCCAGTGTCATGTGTGCTGATCTAGAGTTAGTGTAGGGAATTCCGCAAGAGTTTCTTTGAAGGGAGAACTACTGCCATCCCAGAAATCTTATTCAGATTAAATCCAATCCATTTAAAATATCACTGTTTCAGATTTATTTATTCTTGTTTTATATTCAGGTGTTATGCTTTGAGTGTATTTCTTCCCAAAGTCAGCCCAAATACTTGATTGTGACTGATGTAATAATGACAGGATGGGCCCATTACTACTTCCATGAGATAGGCTTCTGAGATAGGCATCTCAGATGGTAGATGCTAAAAGTAGCAAAATATTGAATGATAGTTGTGTGACCCATCAGTTCCGAGCTATGCTCCTTAACCCAGTCTGCTTGCTTTAGCTGCATTGAACAAAGCTGTCTGAACCCCATTGCCTGTCAGTCTGGACAGCTTCCCTACATCGAACAGCAAGAGACTGGAGAAATACCTGATGCTTTGCCTTGGACAGCAAATTGTCTTATCTGGGTTCTGAATTGTAAGAAAAACATGTCAATAATGTATTCTGCCATTTATCTTATGATTTTAAACATTTTCCAGAACAGGAAGAAAATATTCCAGGTTTTCACCTTGTAAAAATGTCAGTGTAAAGCATAAAAAAATAACTGAAGAAAAAGAAAGATTTTACTTTAAAATATTATTGCTTGTATACATTTCCCACCTATACCATCATTTGGCACAGTTTATTGATTAATTTCCTCTACACATTTTTTTTCTTTTTCCAATAAGCAATTTCCTGTAAATAGGAATGGATTCCAAAAGTGTTTTGTAAATCAAGGTTCAAGTTTACTTTTTGCAAATAACTGTGCAAAATTAGAAGATTAAACACCAGTGTTATAATCATCTGTGAAGAGAAGTGTAATGGGAAAAACAAATTGCTACCTTGGTCAAACCCTAAGGCTACTGTTTTTAGATGCCCAAACATCATTCTAGAAGAATTTTTAGATATGACATAACTTCAACAGAGTTTGCTTACCAAAATACAGTAATTTTGCCAGGATGGTTGAAAATATTGTTTATCATTACATTTCATTACATTTTTATCTCCTTCCTCCTGCAAGGTAAAAGTATTGGCAGGGGCAGCTTCTTCAATTTCCTCCAACAGTAATTTAGGCTGAGAGACAAATGGTAGGATAGCTCAATGAATTTCCCTCATAGGTGGACTTGAATAATTTATCTGCCCTAGTCCAGTATATTTACCATTGCAACAAATAGGCTACAAGTTCCTAGATTTCCTGCCAGTATGTATTTTCAACTGTAGCTTAGACTTCCCACTCTACATAATCAATGACTGGATGAACCATATCTCTTAAAAACAGGACAGCACATTTGAGCAGGCTGACATATGGTAGAACAAATTTCATACATGTCTAAATAATATACTTGATCTTAGCACAATGGCCAAGAAGCAATAATCCATCTATAGTGATTGTGCTATTCCCCTTAGATAAGCAATGTTATGCAAAACCCAAAAATGGAGTAGGAAATAATAAAGAAAAAAAAATTAAGGTGTGATATAGGAAAAAGAAAAGCTAAATCTAATTACCATCAACATCATGGCAGTTGTTTGCAGTATCTTTTCCATTGGAAGAGGTCCTTTTTCAACTATTGGTATTGTATTGGAAACATAAGTCTGGTAGGTGGTAGCAAGAGCTTTCTTTCTTTCTTTCTTTCTTTTTTTCTTTTTTTTTTGCATTAGCACAGTCCTTCTTGAACCTTACCTTGGAGTGGTGATATTGTTTTGGGGTGTACAGTTGCAAGCAGTTTAGACTACAATTTTGTATCATAAAGTCACAGAGATGTTTTCGAATTTAAACACTGAAAAATATAATAAGTTTGACAGGATAACAATAATTCAGAAAAATTAGGTAGTCTCCGTTGTCTTTTTCTGCCTCATTTTTAATATCTTCATTGAGGAACAAGAACTGAAATATTATTGCTACCAATCACATATAATTGCTACTGGTTACAGTAACAGCTGCAACAATATATCAAAAATAAACCAACCAATCTGACATAAATTCCTGGGAAGAGTACAGAGGAGTACATTAAAAAAAACCAGCCTATAAGTATTTGAAAAAAATGTAGTAATTACCACACAATAGAACAGACTTGTCAGGTACAAGTCCTACCAGACTAAAGTATTTTTATATCAGGTGAGTTTCATAGTAGATTGTGGGAATGCTAGCCTTATATAGGCATAATGCATCATGATTTAAGCAAAATATTGGCTAATATTTTGGAATGCTGGAATTCTGATTAATAGCTAATTAAGACAATTAAATGGATGAAAAAGCTGCCATGTTTCCTAATCTCACTAGAGTGAAGTATTTAGTTAAGTGCTTAGGGTTCAGTCTTGAAGCTGTGTTCCTCAACATTTTTTATTAGTGTTTTGGAAGAAGAAGTCAAAGACCTGCTTATCAAATTTGTCAAAGATTCAAATTTGGAGGAAATAGCTAATACTTTAGAGTACAGAAAAAAATTCAAAATGATCTTGTTAGATTAGAGAAATGGGTTAAAGGAACAGAAGAAAATTATCAGTGACATGTCCAACTTTCTTTTTTATGAAACAGAAATAAAATGTGCCCATATAGAGTGCAAGGAAGAGTACTAGTAACAAAAGCTGATCAATAATATGAATTAGCAATAGAATATGGCTGCCAAAAAGACAAAAGCTATTTCAGGCTGTGTCAGCAGGAATGTGCTTTCAAATCATAAGATTTGTTTATTGAATTAAGTGTTGGTCAGATCCCACCTTGAGATCTATGACAGCAAGGATGATCAGGGACTAGTAATTAGATCTTTGAAGGGAGAGTGTAGTAGTAAGATATATGTAATTTTGAGAAAAGAAGATAAGGGACAGGTGAGCATTCCTCCATTACCTGAAAATAAATTGCATTGATTAGACAGAGAAGATCTGTTCTCTGTCAGTCATGGCTCAGAATAATGGATTTAAATTACAGAAAGGCATATTCTGGCTGAATATTAGATGAAAACCAAAACGACAAATGACTTATATCCTCATTGCAAACGTAATTCAACAACAGAATCAGTGACCAATGGTCTTCATTGGATCCATCAAGCATCTGTTGGATGCTTTAATTTGGATACCTGTACTGGACACCTGGTTGAACTTTGTGGCCTAAACGGTTTAATGATTCCATGAAGCTAAGAAATAATCTTTTTCTCTTTCTTTCTTTTTTTTTAGAAGAATAGCAATAGCACTTAGACTTATATACCACTTCACAGTGCTTTACAGCCCTCTCTAAGAGGTTTACAGAGTCAGCATATCACCTCCAACAATCTGGGTCCTCATTTTATCAACTTCAGAAGGATGGAAGTCTGAGTCAACCTTGAGCTGGTCAGCGCTAAACTCCCAGCAGTGAGCAGTGGATTAGCCTGTGCCACCAAACCAAGCCTGATATCTGAGTCTATTCAATATCAGTCCTATGAAAATAGCAACTATCATTCTTTTTCTTTTAATTACATTTGCAAAATTATTACTTGAAGTGAGGCCATCTTATTACTCTTTAGAGCAGTCATTACCTAAAACCTATCATTTATTTATTGAATATCATTAATTGAGATGACATTCAGAAAAAAAATTACAGAAAAAAACACCACATGATATTTTAACTTGTTTATTCATTATTTAACACCACGTAAAATTTTGTAATGTGCATCTTGAGCAGTATTCTCAAATAGTTTAAATAATCATTAGAAATCACAAGGAGTGATAACAAGTTAACACTGTCAATTTCTAATGTGCCTTTTCATAGGTAAAGGAGTTCATACCAGTAGAACATACGCATTGAAAAGGCCACAGTCTTTCAAGTAATAGCCACAAAGTTATGAATTATAACTTTTCCTCTTATCATCTGGAGGTGTATATGAATTCCTAAAAACTTTTTTTTTCTTGGAATAACAGATGATGAAATAACTATGAATGGAAAAGTGTATAAAGATAATTTTGAAAGCTTCTTTAGCAATATTGTCAAGGCAAATGGCAGATGTGGATAGTTTGCTGTTTTGAGGAGGGCACTACACTTGTTAAAGCTTGCTTTCCTTTCCTATATTTTTTTCACTGCCCTGCTTTACAACTTAGACAAGATAATCATCTGCTTTTCCAAATTTCTAGCCTGATGCTATAACCCCTAAACCAAACTGGCTGTCTGATTAGTAATGTATGAATTTTAAATGACTTTCCAGAAAAACAGGGTGCAAATAGTAAGAACAAAATCATCATCTGCTCACTTTGCTTTACTGATGAGGTTTTATTATCAAAATGAAGCAGGGCAAAAACAAACAAACAAACCAAACCAACCAACCAAAAAAAAAAGTCCAGAGTTTTGAAAATATCATTTTTTTTAAGGAGATGAAGAAGCTTCTTGAATGAGAAGCGAAACTTCTTTAAAGGAAAACCAGGAAGTCCAGTTGCCTCTTGAAAAATCACATTTGGAACACCTTTTAAGGACTTGCTTCATTCTTCTCAGCATATTTGCAACATCCAAGGCTGTGAATAAGAAGGAAAATGCTGTTCCATATTATAGTTTTATTCTCTATTTCTCCTTGTCTATCTTCTGTCTTATGGGGAACCCATCCAATCAATTTGGCAATGTGTATGGCTGCTGTAATCAGATTACATTATGCAAGGCTTTGGGGAGTCAGAAAAGATGATGAATTACTTTATATGGAATATTGCTTATTACTAGGTCATCAATTAGTATTAAGATGACAGTCTCTAGGGCAGTTTAAAAATGGCCTAATTGACACTTCTCCATTACATCCCCCATAGTACCATACACATGTACATTATGGCTTGGACTAAGTGGGCATTTATTACTCAGGAAACTGAGTTCAAGCGAAGCTTAGTAATTCAAAACATAATTGGTTTTCATGGAAAGGAGAAGAGGGAGAATGTAAGAGAATCTGACATGCAGACACTAATGTATTACCCTCTGTGTATGCAGATGAACAGTTCTTCAGGCTTCATGCCAAAACCTCCTAGCTTTTACATTTATACAATAATAAATATTTATGTTTTTTATATATTAGGCCATATCCCAGGATAAATATGATTTATACTGTGTGCTTAATAGAGCCAGCTTTTTTCCCTTTTTTTTTCTCTACAAAAAAACAACATTTGAAAAAAAAATATTATGGACATTTTATCACAATGTATTATTGAAGTTGTGAGCAAACTAATTATCTAAAGATAGTGGAGGAGATGTCTTTTGCAATAGTGGTAAATTATCATTTCAGTTCATCATCTTTCATTTACATCTGAGCTTTTCCAGCTCTACTCTCTTCTGGGATTTCCTTTGATGCCTTCATTATTTTTCGAAGATAAATTAAGCTTTCAGGAAAAAAAATATTTCTATAGAAGTGGGAACAATTTACTATTCATTATCATCATTGTAAATATTTTGAGAATCTGGCGGGAGAAGAATCCAGTTTACCTTAAAGATCGAGCCCATAATCTGGGTCTTGAAATATTGTTGTAGTAATTCAGTTGATAATGTCTTCAAGCTCTGAAAGTAATGGCCAATATCTATTCCCTTGCACTTACCTATTATGAACTCATTTAAATGTTCCTTGCACCTAGTCAAGTTTAGCCAGACTTTAAAAAGCTAAGTAGGACCAAACCTGGCATGTATTTGAATGGAAATAATACCATGAAATACTAGGGCTAGACTGGGGATTGTAAAAATAAACCCCAACATTAACTATTTTAGAAGACGAAAATGGCAACTTCCATATTGCTTTCTCCATCCCCAAAACATATGTGAATGTGTCCTGAATTCATCAAAAATCAAACTTAACTTGAAGGAACATTAGCATTTCACTTGAGATGAACTGTTGACTATTAATGGGAAGCATCTACGATTTTATTATTCTTGGAAGCTGTATGTTCCCACTTTCTTATTGTAGTCTATGAGCATTATTGCACTATTTTCTTCTGCTTGATAGCAATAGCACTTAGACTTATATACTTCTCCCTATTCCTTCACAGTACTGTCTGACCAGTTTAAAGTGTCAGTCCCCAACAATCTGATACTCATTTTACTGACCTCAGAAGGACAAACAGCTGAGTCACACTTGAGCCCCATCAGGATTGAACTCCAGACTGTGGACAGAATTAGCCTGCAGAATACTGCATTCTGATCACTGCATCCCCTGGGCTCCTGATATCACCATATTCCTTTCTGTTTTACATCCATGCTTTTTGTACAAAGTCGAGCTTCTCATTCTTACCTATCTAGGTAACAAAAAAAAAAAAAACACCTAAGCCATAATTGATTATTATTAAAAAAAACATTAAGTGCCCACACAAAATGAGTACCAAGCAGTATGAGATAGTATATACAGAGAAGAAAATTTTCAGGAAGAAAACAATGAAGATGAATTACACTAGAGAAATCATTTTCTGAGAGATGCACATATAATATTGTATAAAAATGTTCAGAAATGTAGAGATTAGAAAATTTTCAGAAATTGAAATATTAGAAAAAATGGACACAAACACACAAAAAAAGGATTTTAAAGACTATCAAAGTGATTTAGAAATGAAATAAAAGAAACTAAGACATCTGAGAATGTCCCAAAAGCAGCTAGGGACCTAGAGTTACATATAAATGTTGATTCCATTTTTCCCCTGCACAACAACTGAAGTATATTTGAGACACAATCATGAAACCAGTACAAAATGGTATCTTCTCTTCCTTTATCTCTCAAGCAATCCAGAAGGATGTAGTGTTTAATGGCACTGAAGGCTGAGAGATCAAAGAGAATTAACTCCAGATAAAGTCCTGCCTCTCTAAATCGTATAGTCCACTCTGAAAGCAATTTGAAATGGGTCAAGATAATCTGAGCTTTTGTTTTGTTT
>JAEANM010009803.1:0-16162 GCA_017656035.1 Myanophis thanlyinensis
AATAAAGTTTAATTCTTTGGACTTTCGTTCTCTGGAATTTTAATTGCGTTGAGGATGTGGTGTGGAACCCTGACACAGGATCAGAGAAAGCCACAATTCCCCAAAAAGCCAAGAAAAAGTCTTCAACTCCAAGGTGTTCCAAGGCCGATGAGAAGGCAGCGTATCATCGCCACAGGACTATTGAGAAGTCAGAAGGGTGGAGCAGAAGTCTGCAAGCTCCGCACAGACAAGGGCCCCATCTCCACCCAGATCCTCTGCAGAACCACCACTGGTGGCATTGTCCCCAGACCATGGTGTGGTTTCTCCTTGTCATTCCCTTGACCAGGGTCTGCCAACAACCTTTAATCCAGCAGTTGCTGGATTGAGAAACAAGGACGACCTTTTCGAAGTCGTCAATGATTTGAAATCCTCCCTGATGTCAGCCATTATGCAGGGATTAGCTGCTCTGCAGTACAATCAACCACGTAGGTCAGGCTCCCTGCCCGCCTTGACAGGTGATCAGGCCCCTACGGACTTACCAGACATGGATTTATGGCAGACTCAGTCTCAAACATCATCATCTCATCAGAATTCCAATTCGGAGGCAGAGGATGGCGAACTGGTGGAGGGAACGCTCTCGGAGGACTAGTCACCACTACCGGAGATCCCGGCTACACCAGGCCTTTTTCCTCCAACATTATTCTGTTCGCTTTTATATAAGGCAAAGGCTACTGCTGATCTAGAGGATCCACCACCTGCTGCTGATGGCAAACAGGCTCAAGTTCGTGCAAAAAAATCCGCTGTTCACAACGCTGCCTACACACACGGAGGAGGTGCCTACTCCTCAGGTGGTGTTAGATAGCATTCAGAAACAGTGGCAGAAGCCGGCTGCTCATGTAGCACCATCCTCTAATGACAAAAAGTTCTATCTTCCTGGCAAGGTCCTGACGGATCTACTACAGTTACCAGCAGAGGACCTGGTCGCATCCTTACTCTCTCCTACGCTGGTCTCTGGGGACCCATCTGAGCTGAAACCAGAGGAAAAAAGTTCATGCTCAGATATGACCATCAGTCTGTAGCATGGGCTATCAAGGCGGCCTCAGCAGCCACATTCTTCAACAGAACAACACTTATGTGGCTTTGTCAGCTACAAGAGCACCTACCTACGCCAGGCTGAAACACGATGTCAGCAAAGTAACAGCAGCCACGCAGTACTCTGCGGACGCTACTCTGGACACTTCGTTTTGCGGCTAGGGCCATGGGCACTTCGGTGACCACCAGGAGGTTCCTTTGGCTTAAGAACTGGCAGGCGGACTCTCGAACCGCTGCTCATTGAAACTAAGGACAAACACAAAATCCTACTGTCACACGCCAAAAGATTGATCCACAGATTCACTCCATATCCCAAACCACAGCCTTTCCAGGGTCTTCCTTCAACATCTTCTGCTTCTGCTTCAACCTCCTCCCAGACCTTTTCCTATCAGCCTCGACCTTTTGCTAGGTGACCTGACCGCACACAGGACTACAGGGACAGGTATAGACAGTTCCCCCAGTCAAAGCTTCCCTTTTGAGGGGCTAGCGGTCACCCCGCTAGACGCCCCAGATAGGCCCCCAGGGGACCATGCCATCAGCCGCTTATAGAAATTTGCCAACCAGTGGGAGGAGACAGTTTCAGACAGGTACGTCCTTAATACGATTAGACATGGATTAGCTCTTGAATTCCTCTCAATTCCCACGGAGTCCTTTATGTCCTGCACCACATCCTCCAACCCTTTCATGCAGTCTTATATGCAGGAGACCATAGCTCATTTGCGGCAAATCAGAGCCATAGAGCCCGTCCCCACCTCGCAGAGGGGCTCTGGCTTCTACTCCAAAATATTTTTAGTTCCTAAAGCCTCTGGGGAATGGAGAGCAATTCTTGATCTAAAGTGCCTAAATGAATATTTAGTTTATAGATGCTTTAAAATGCACACTCTTCAAACTATCTTGGACTCAGTCAGGAAGGGCGACTTCCTGGCTTCAATTGACCTGTCTGAGGCATATCTTCATATACCAATTCTTCCCGAACACAGATAATTTTTAAGATTTGTATATCAGGACAGCCATTTTCAGTATGCTGCTTTGCCATTCGGTCTGTCTTCTGCGCCTAGAACTTTCATAATGATACTTACAGCCTTACTAACTCATCTTTGCTCGATTCCAATCAGGATTCAGAGCTATTTAGATGATATCCTCATACAGGCTGACTCTTACACCCAGGCCACAGAGGATGTCAGGACCACCATACAGACACTAAACCGGCATGGGTTTTTAATTATCCGAAAAGCTAGCTAGTCCCTTCTACCAGGCTTCAACATCTAGGAACTATAATCGATACAACTTTGTGTCAAGTCTTCCTTTCAGAAGACAGGCGAATTGGCATTAAAGACCTTGTTATTCAAATCCAGCAGCAGCAATCAGTTTCCATTGTCACTCTTTCAAGTTTGGTAGGCAAATTTATTTCCTGCATAGCCATTGTTCCGTTGGCCAGATTACATTCCCGTCCCCTCCAATATTTTTTGCTTCCTGCCCAACAACAGGTCGTAGTGATTCCCTGTCCCAGGTTCAGCTGCCGGCTGGAGTTTCACAATCCTTGAGCTGGTGGCGATCAAGGGCTATAGAGAAAGGCAGTCCTCTACGAGCCCATCCCTCAGTAACAATTACCACGGATTTCACATCATATTAATTTTAATTGCTTAAAATCATTTTTATGTAAGAGGAATGATTAAAACTACTTTGGATGGAACTATAGCAAAAGTATGATGCTTTGAAATATTTATGGACTTTGTTAGGAAAGAGGAAACAACAAGTACTTGACAATCTGCTGTATGATGAAAGTGCATGTTTACTCAGAACTGCATTCACTGTGTGCTGTTACTAACTGTTCTTCAAATTGCACTATGGAGTAAGATTGTTTATATAAATGAAATTCAGAGATTTAAAAAAAAAACAATTCAAATATCAAATTAATAACAGCATCTACTATTCTGCTGCCCTGTCTTGTTAGTCACCATCAAACCCCACAAGTCCTCTCAATACCATTTTATGGTTTTCCCATGGGAAGAAAATGGAGGCCAACTGAACTACTGGAGAGTGCTATTCCCTCCAGAGAGAAACATTTATCCCAAGACCACCATCCCTCAATGTATTTCATGAAAATGGGTGCCTTAAACATTCTTTCCTGCGCTGAATAGATAAGAGCTGTATATTTCTCATAATGAATAGGATGCTTCTATTTGAAGATGCATGGGAGCCAAGCTATATTGTTTAAAACTAGCACTTCGATCTTATTGGAAAATAGTATAACATTTAGAAGATTAGTATCCTCTAATTCTTATCTCATAATAGGTTGGCTTCTAGATTCTATACCAGTTTCAGATTTGATTCATTTTCAAAGGGATATAAGTTTAACTTGAAGGCGATAAATGCTATTTTATGGCATGTAAGTAAATATGTGCAAAACATTCAATGATAGGAACATTTTGATTCCTGAAAGTTCTGTTCCAACCTCACTGGAAATATCTCAACATCAAATCCCAAACTCCATTTTACAGCTAGAAATAGCTCATTGCTGAAGTCAGACTACTTTGATTAAAGTAGGCTCAAAATAAACATACCTTTTGGCCATTGTAATGTTTTGTATATAAATCTTATAATAATGCTTATATTGAAACTAAATTAATCATTTCTGTAGAAGTGTAATAAGTTATTAAGGTTTGCTCTCTGTTTCTTAAAGAATGCAGAAAGTAACTGCAGGTGCTGAAGAAGCTGGGTGGCTTTCTGACTTCTGATGAAGTATGCAAAAATACAAGCCATGTAATTGCAGGGAGCCCACGACGGACTTTAAATATACTTATGGGAATTGCTCGAGGCTGCTGGATTGTCTGTTATGATTGGGTAAGTAATACAGATGACTCAATAGACTTTCTTTTATTAAAATATGATCATTATCTGGTGACATTAATGGTAAATGAGTTATCGACAGTTGGCAGCCAGGTATCTTTGTAGAATTCATGGCTCTCTAAATACATGCCTTAGTGCCTTAGTGAAGGGAGTACAACAAAATTACAAGAAACTCACTTCTTCCTGTGCACACTGATCTTTCTCATCTGTCAATTGGCAGGCTTAAATCCAGGATGCCCTCTCTGGCACTCTCTCAAAAACTGCCTAACAACTTTGATATTGACACACAGTGAAAAGCCAAATGGGCTGCTGAACACCCAGATACAGTTATGTAAATGACCCTACACAAAAGGTGCCATGTTTTGACCTTCCTTGCCAGGATTGGTCAATTCTGAACAGGATTTGTACCCAACATGGTGTCTGCCAGGACTCGTTTAAGTGGGGTCTTGTCTCAATCCCTCAGTGTGACTGGTACTCCTCAACAAAATATCCATCACATTGTATCCGAATGTTCATCAAGAGCTTGCGCCAGCCCAATGTCTGGTTTTTCTTCAACATAGAGCAGGGGTAAGGAACCTTGGCTCTTTCATGACTCATAGACTTCAACTCCCAGAATTCCTGAGACAGCACCTCTTGCCTTAGCTTAGAATCTGAGTCTTAACAGCTTAAAATGGCTGACTCAGGAATTCTGGGAGTTGAAGTCATGAAAGAGCCAAGGTTCCCTACCCCTGACATAGAGCACTCTGTCCTTGAATGGCTGGGTGGGCTGAACCATGTATTTGCCATATTCTAACTAAATAAATGGTAAATGAATATATAAGATACACAATATGAAATATTAAAATGTTCCTGTTAATCAAGGTTGTTTAAGTTTATTAAGCATTAATTTTTACAGCAATTCTGGACTCACAAAAGTGGAAAATTATGCTATTATTCTCATCAGTCATAGAGAGAAAAGGCCCCAAATATCCAAAAAGTTCCTGGAGCCAGCTCTAAACTTGGCACTGCAGGTTGCTCAGTGCAGTTTTTATAAAAAAAAATCTGAATGTTGGTAATTCCTAAACAATATTAGAGAGAACTCTACACTAGAATAATTCTGCAATTAAAATGCTAAAATCCAGATTTTTTCTAAACAGATCCTTTAGGCTCTTCTGTTCTCCCCTTCTCAAACCAAAGTATATTGGAGATAAAAGAAATGTGAGGAAATAAGAAAACCTCTTTGACAAAAATAAAGGCTAGCTTACATTTTCCTGGATCTTACCCGTTCCTTGGATTATTAATGTACAGTTAATAAATTGGAGGCTTCAAAATACAATACAATTGGAGGCTTCAAAACTGGCTATTGAAATGTACAACTGGATGCTTGCTTTGTTTTTATTCTCAACTTGGTGTATAATCATTGAAAATCCCTCTTCTGACTGTAAAGAAACTATTTATGAGATTTAGCCTTCCTGTTATTGCTACAAAATATCTACTGAAACAAGACAGTAATACAGGCACTCTAATGATAACCTTGTATTCAAAGTATACATACTGATTTTCAGAGTAATAGAAGCAGAAGGCTCTAATATCCCACTTTCCCAGACTGAAGAGCAATCAAGTGCAGCTGCAGAAACAGGAAGGCCTTTAATGGCAAGGGGTTTGTGTCACAGATGGATCATATTTTCTGTAATCATATTTTTAAAAAAAATATCTCCATTCAGATGCTTCTGAACCACAATTGTAAATACAATTAATTACACTGTCCATTATTGTATGTTACATAATTCTTAAATTGCAACTTTTCTGTAGCTGATTTTTTTTTTTGAAGAGGTGGACTATATGCATACTACATACTATACATATACTACATACTATGTACCATGGTGTTTAACTTATTCAATGCTGCCTTGCCTATTTGATTTGTATTACCTGTAAACTGAATATTTTGTGATAAACGGGGGGTGGGGGGGAATGTATCTATTCCAATAAGTTACATATTTTCTATTAGAGCCAAGATGTGAGAAAAACTGCATTGCCTTGTTTTTTCCTGGCAGCTGGCCTCAAAATACGATGGAGGAAAGAATTTAAGAGTATTTTTTAAGTTATCTCTTAAACTTCTACTAAGATGTTATAAACACCTTTCCATCTGATGTACTGTAATTAAGGAATATGTATATATCTCTAAATAAACAAATAGTTCATCACACCAAGATTATATGCAGAATATTTCAGTTTCTTATCCAATATTTAATGCTTCTGGGCCATTCATTCTAGTATGATTTGATGGAAATATAAGAAGATTCAGCAAGTGTTTGACAATGTTTTGCTTCAGATAATAAGAGTATGAAATATTTTTACAGGTGAAAAATATGAAAGGGGACACTCAACTTTATATTTTTAAAGAGGGGCTAGTAGAGGAAATGGCACATTTAAATAGATAACCACAGAGGATGTCATTTTGTTCCTGTGGAAAAAGTCATTGACTGGTTTTAAACTGCATTCGTTTTGATCTTTTGTTATAGTTTCTTTGTAATGTTCCTTCCGGGACTGGGGACATTAAATCACTGTTTTGAACATACCAGCTGTTGACCACTGATCAAATGATGAACAGCATTGTTTCTCTTATTTTGCATATGTACAATTTAGCACTGAGGAATGGATTGGGGGTGGGGGGTGGAGAATCTGGAACATATTAACAGGGAGTCAGACAAGAAATACTGTTCTTGCGACATATCATGTATTTCAACTGTGCTTTGTGAAGGAACTTTTTGTAGCAAATTAACAATTTCCAGGATTAATTAATCTTAGGCCAAGCAGTTATAAATGTTGGCAACTGTCTAAAGAAATTGTGAGAAAAGAGGGTGGCATTTCAACCTTTGCGCTGAGAATTTTCTGGTTTCCATCAGATCTGTTCCCTCGATGTATCCATTATGATTAAAGACTTGGAAAGTCTTCTAATTCACTCATAAGGAATACTTTGGGGCAGAGAGAGTAGGCTATATAAGAAAAACATTTGTATTCACAGTTTTGCCATTGTACACATGACCATGGTTTTAAACAGTTTCTCTGATGGCATAGGAACAGTGGTTTAATGCATGTTGATTTACCAACTAGCAAGTTAAGATTTTCAGTTTCCTCAAATATTTTCTGTTCATTTAGTCAAAACTGTCAGATAAGCTTGATGTTCTGTTGCAGAACTCTAGGGCCAAGTTCATGACCTGATCCTATATATATATATTCTAAAAGCTGTTGTTTTATTAATTGAATCCTGCTCTGAGACTAATGAATTTGCTATTGCAGGAAATTTTAATAAAGAAAAAGAAAACTGACAACTTTTTCACATGGTTCAAACAACATTGAGGCTGCACTTCCTCGAACAGACATTTGCTTGTTTCTTCATTCAGCAAATTTATTTCCAAAAAGCTTTGTGATTAAATGTGATTTAAGGTCTGTTGACTAAACCAAACATACAAATATATTCAAATTCTATGCACTATTGATTATGTCTTTAAACAACTGTTTTAAGGCTGAGCATAGGCCACAAATCTGGGAGCCTGTTTCTATTATGGGCTAAACTTCTGACAAGGTTTCAATTAAGTAAAAATGTGCTGTACACAGTGTATAGGTAAAGCATAGTTATCTGGTCTGTGTGAAACAAAGCTTGAATATGCTAACTATTGCGCTGTTAATGATCGTCTTACTACTGGCTACACGTTTTGAATAGAGCTATTAATTCTCAGTGGTTCCATTACTGTCTATGTTTTGTGGTCTCTGGAACATGGCTATTGGATTTCTGAAGAGCCATTTGAATTGTCAGTGGATTTCCCTGCAGCTCCTGTAAGTAATATTTTGCTTTTTAATTTATCACAGAATATGATAATGATTTGATTGTTATCTATCAAAGTATAAGCAATAGAAAATGTTCACAGCGAACTGTATATCGGCTAATCCCAAATCAACGTTCCTCAAGAGATGTTCAAATTTTTAATTAGCAGTTTCCCTTTAAGTAAATAGTAAATAGAAGAGGATCTTTTAAACTATCCAAAATGCTGAGAAATTATAATGAAGAGGTATTATTTTAACAGAAAAGAACAACAGTCCAATATTCTTATACATTATACTGAGTTCATATGTAGAGTTCTATACATTTCAAAGATATTTTGGACTTTAGAATACCTATGCAAAATCTGATATTCAAGGTATAAAAATAGTGGTCTGTTATATACTCAGTATTGAATTTTAAAGAAAAGACATGAAAAGACAGAAATATTTTTATACAATCTTATTAAATATAATATGTGCTACGAAATATCCGTGAACATGTGACTACTAAAGGCAATAATTTGGATATAAGCATTAATTACAAAATATTTACATAATTACAAGGAACAGCATGAATAATAAAATACAATATAGTTTATAAAGCAGTGCTCTTTTTAAAATAACAATTAAGAGTTCAATTGTAAGATATAAAGTAATTTTTAAAACTGAAGAAATTTTAGATAATCTAGCTATATTTCACAGTTCCAGTTATGCGCAAACTTCATAAACGTTCATGAAAACAAAGTTCTTATGGTCATGCAGAATCCTTCTAATCTTCTCCTTTTAAAATCATTATTGCTTTGATTATTTCTTCTTACATGACTGAACTGTGATGAAATTCAGCAATGCTGAAATCAGGAGTAGAAACACTGATTCCTATAGGATGCATATGTATGTTGGTCATACATATCATCAAAGATTGTTCATAGTGTGTCCATATTGTCAAAGTATATTAAAATTATGTCAACATAATTTTCCAACATAAAAGTGTAGACTTTTTTAGAAATCTGTTGGGCGGATCATCATAGTTGTGGCCTTTAGAGAATAGCCTGCACCTTTCCAGTAGTACCATTTAATCCCTTTAAATTTGTTTGTGTTCTGTCGCAGTGGATAGTATAGACCATTTAGATTGGAGGGTCCGCATGCATCAAACCACCATCCTGTATAAAATTAAAAGGAAACATGAAAGAAACAGATTCACATATTTATATATTTTGTAAACTAGACATACAAATCCTGTCAATAAACAATAATAATAAATAAACAACTTCATTTTAAAAACAATTAATTTGAATATTCACACATAATTGACATATTTCCATCTCATCTTCATCTTCCAAGTGCTAATTCAGAGCACCCTTCTGACAGTAACCGTTTTAAAGGACTAAACATGAAATGCCTCATGAAAGGGGCAACTCTTAAAGCCAGTGTTTGGTATTATAGAAGCCATCTTGATCCTTGCTTATCATATATGCCTCAAATGAGCTACATTGTATGGTGGTTGACTGTAAGCCCTGAGCTGACTAAGCAGAGCGAATGTTTACAGGCCTCCAAAGTTGAACATTCTTTAAAACATAATATGTCTATAATATTTCCTGGGGACTTCCAGGGAAGCAGTGGCAGACTAAAAACTTTATGTGAGAGCAAAGCCAGTAACTGCAGTAGAACGAAGAGACAGTGAATTGATCATTCCTTGAAATTCCTCTCCGGAGCAAGGAGAGGACCAGGATTGCCTACAAGTGCTCCATACAATGGCTCTTCATGAGAAAACTGTAAGACAGAAATCTTTGATCAGATTTAGAGCTTTGGGAGCTGAAGGAAAATAATCTCTGTGCAAGCCGCAGTTCAGAGCCTTCAAAAGGACACTGGGTTTGCATATTTTCTTTCCTAGTCATTTTTCAGAATTGCTTTGTTTTGATATTAAGAATTCTCAGAAAGGCAAGTTGCATTGCACCAGGTGAGTTTTCTCCCAAACTTGATGAAAAGAGTTTTTAAAAAATCCTTATTTTTGAATAAAAAGCAAAAGGGTGATTATAAAACATTGATTTCAGAAAGTTCTAAATGAATTAAGGGACAAGATTTTGAAACTAATTGTAAGAAACCTCCCTCTCATGGGAAATTTTTGCTTAGAGCCAGATTGATCTACTGGGTAAGGCACCAGGCTGGAAAACTAGAAGACTCTGAGTTGTTATCCCACTTTAGTCTTGAATGCCAGCTGCGTAATTTTGGGCCAGTCACTCACTCTCAGCCCAGCTCACTTCACAGGGTTATTGTTATGAAGAAAAGAGAAGAAGGAAGGAGTGTTGTGTTCTGTATATTCACTGCCTTGAATTACTTATAAAGTAATGAAGATAGGATAAAAATCTAATAAATAATAAATTAAGAAAAAAATGATGAGGGACTTTGAAGTTGAACACTAGAGGGAGCCAGAAAGAATTAAAACTAATTAAAGGAAAAATGACACATTAATATAGAATGAAGCAAAAAATATTCGATTTTAAACGAATTCAAGGGTATTTGGGAACAATGCATTCACAGATTACTCTTAAAATTCCCATTATAAAAATGAATTCAGAAATAATATAGAAGAGGAACAGATTTTACTGGCTAAAACAAACGAGCTAATTCAAATGTTCTGAAAGTGGATTTTAAAATGTCAGGCTGCAAGAATGATACGAAAAAAATGTTACATTGGATTTACAAATGAAACTGGTTGATATCTTAATAATTAAAGGGGACAGAACATTATTCGCGTGGATAACTTTCTTATATTGGATTTACAAAAGAAATGTGTTAAATCTATGAAGGAGTTTCTAACAAGAGGCAAAATGGTACAAAATTGACCATTTTGGGGCACTAAATGGACTAAAGATCAAGATTCTTAAAAGAAAATGGAATGAATACTAAGTTGGTTTATTTGATAAGGTTAAATGTATATATCTTGCTTCTGATAGTTGTTGATGGACTTTTCTTGACTATAACTGAATGATAAGGCTTTAATGTTTTCTTTATACATAAGAGGTAAGATATGGAAAGAAGAGACTATTTACTGTATTGATAACTTACAAATAAAATAAAGGAACATAAAACTATTCTGTTCCAAAGGTGCTTTTTCAAGAAGCAACTGGATTTTCTGATTTTTCTTTGAAGACACTTCTCATCCAAGAAGTGAAATGTCTTCAAAGAAAAACCAGAACGTTCAGTTGCCTTTGGAAGAAGCATTTTTGGGACAACCATGACCTGGATGACTGAAAATCTCCATAGACCTAAAACTACTTTATTTGACTAAAATATATGTGTTGTATTCGAGTATGTGATTAAAATATATGTGTTGTATTGGTAACTCTTAATGGACTTTTACTGATTTAGATTGAATAACAAGGCTTTACAATGTGTTTATAGATAAGAGATGAGATATGGTGAAAAGAGATATTTTGTAGAATTATCAGAGAAGGTGATAACTTATGGAAATTGATTGTACTTGCCTTGATGAAAGGGGAAATTGTTTTTTGTATGATTTTTTCTTTGTTTTTTTCTATACATTTTTCTTTTTTATATATTTTTAGTTTGTATTAGTTTTTTCTCTTTGTAAACTTTAATAAAAATTATTATTAAAAATAATATGTCTATGGCTTGTATGGGTACAAATTAAATCTGCAGTGATTCCATCTGTTGTCTAAGTCTCAGAGAAAGAGAGTTCTATGAAAGTCATCAAGATAAATAATCACTACTGGTAGTTTCTTTTATGAAGATATATATTCATATACATGTATTTTTTCAAAGATGCTTACAGTATAATAAAATGTAAAAAAAAATGCACAAAGGCCAAGAAAAAAAGACAGTTCTATGAAAGTCAGTAGGACAAATCAATTGTCCTAAAGCTGAAATTGACTGGTCCTAGGTCACTCAGATGGCTTTGCGCCTAAGGCAGGACTAGAATTCATTGATCCCCCAGTTTCTAGTCTAGTACCTTAATCGCTATACAAAACTGGACAGTTGATTTTCATGTAATAGTACTAACATAATACAAAAGATCTGGATTAACAATTATCAAAAGAAAAAAATGCTCTGTCATATTAGAATTACAGACTGTTTATTGTTGCTATCCATAATAGCACCCTCTCCAGTTCTATAAATATAGCTTAGTTCAGAGGTTCCCAATCTTGGCAACTTTAAGATGTGTGGACTTCAACTGCCAGAATTCCCCAGCCAGCAGGGAAATTCTAGATGTTGAAGTCCAGGCATCTTAAAGTTGCTAAGATTGTGAACCCCTGGCTTAGTTCCTTGTAGAAAGTAATCTTCTTGATTAGATCAAATGCCTGTTTAGTCCAGCATCCACTTCCCATTGCAATCATCCAAACTGCTATGGAAAATATGGCTGCCTATTCTTTATTTTAGTTTTGAGCAAGTTATATGCTATCCACTTCCAAATTATTCTGTACACTCACAGCTTGAATGTAGAAACATTAAAAATTGTGTGTATTTTTTTTTAAAGAAAAAAAACAAAACACCCAAACTAAAAATCTGAATGCATAGATAACTCTTCAGCATCCTTGCAAACTAACAGTAAGAGGACTTCCCTCAATTCCAGAACAACCTGTTCTAAAAGAATTAACTGCAATTCTCCAGCAATAATTATTCAGAGATATGCTGGTACTAAACTTATACCCATCAGTTAAATACATTTGGCTCTAACTCTTTAAAAGAAATGCTGTGGAGTAAACATGAATACAGAGCACCATAAAACTTACGGACTTTTCCCAGATTATATTGTTATCCTCACTTTTTCCAAGCAAATCAGTTTGATTTTTCATTGCATTTCATTCAGTAGCTGATGTTGATGTGAAACCTTTATGGGGTTTCATGGATCTCATTAAAGACAGTCATGTGGAAATTAATTCAGGGAGTCAGGGCCGATGTACTAATTCTGAGATCTTCCAGATCTCATTAAATTCTCACCAATTTCCTGAGCCATTGCTCAGTATCTTAGATGGCATTCTCGTGGTATCGTGCTGAGATTTTAGCCTTGCATTGATGCAAAAGAGCGAAAACAGCACTTGCTTTGTACGCTTGTCTCCTCTATCATCCTCCTTTCAGATTCTTTCTGCTGCTTTAAAGTAGATATTGAAAAATGACTTTTGCAGTTATAATGTTTTGAGCTGGTCTAAACATAAAGTCTCCTTCTGCTGGAGCTCGATTCCTGGTATCTTCACAACATGTCTGTGTAGTTTTCTTTGCATAGTACAGAAGATTTTTGCCACTGCATCTGGGAAGTCTTTCAGCTTCCCAATCTAGACTGAAGTGCTGGTAATATCCCATCCAAGTACTAAGCAGGCCTGATCCTGCAACTTGCTAATATAGTATCCTGGTAGATTTGCCTTCGTTTACTTACACAAATCATTCTGATCTTTCCACTTTATTATAACAGCTGCTACAACCGAATGTATCTGCTTTTTACTTTATGGATAGATAAAGTGCCAACAGAAATAGAAAAGTGTGAGAATAGGAAGAGAAGACAAAATGCCGCTCTTACCTCCTGTTAACATTTGTGAACATTTGCAGATGCATTTGTCGTTGTCTACATCCTTTGTGCTAAACCCATTTCCTGGTTGACTGATGCTGCTTATTTTGCCGGCTGTACCCATAAGTCCTTTAAGGTTGATTCTGTAGACAAGCAAAATGGGAAACAAATTATTGCAGGCTAAAGTGGTTGTGCTGGCTTTTCTGTAGAGAGGAAATATTTTCCAAGAAGTATCCTGTTCCCTTCTCTGGTTAACAATCCACGATTTGCCTTTGGGAGAGTATGCCAGGGACTTTTTGTCAACAGCATATGTTGTTGTGAAAAAAAGATTAATATATTTTCTCCTGAGTTGTTGAACTAGCTTTAAAATAGCAACAATAATAACTAGAGGTAATAAATCTTAATCAGTTGTTTATAGAAGTCTGTATTTAAAAGGTGGTATGTACTGTACACGAAAACATTTTGAAATCTACATAAGAAATTACTGATAAAGACTTTTATGACTGATTCTACTTTGATCCTCTTATGCATAGTGTTATCAATCCTTCCCCATTTTGGAATTCATACAAAAGTGAGAGCAGAGTAGAGTGGATCGAATCAGTGACCTCCATTTCTTTGGTTATTTATTTATTTATTATTTATTAAATTTGTTTGCCGTCTACTTTGCCACAAAGCAACTTCACTAAGGATTGCTATATATCATGGAGATATGAGGAGGATTGTACATAGGAACACAAGTGGGGTAAAGAGGTTAAGGAGCAGGAAGATTTGGTTACATTTCAGAAGAAAGTATACTTGCATGTGCATGTATAGAAATTATTGTTAATATTATAAAGGATTGAGATAATAAGCTCTTTTACAAAGCTCTGTTATACAATTCAGCTACTTCCACACAAGGAAATAGTTAAATTGAAATAAAAATGATTTTTAATTTTGCTTCTTAATCACAAAGCTCATCTCTAGTGATATCTGGTAGCTATATTCCTATTTTCCGTCATGTGTTCCTGAGAGTGTGTTAATTTAATATGAAAATATACAAGAACTGCGGATATAATTATTTTGTGATAAGTGGGATTCATAGCACACTTACTAACATTATCATAATATAGAAGATTTCCCTTGTTGATACAAATGCACAAGTAAGTTTCTTAAAGCACTTTCCAAATAGTGATCGCTGGATGGTATTGTTTGGAAAATTGTGTACCAGTGACCAAGGACAGGTAAAATGAAAACTGTCTCCTTCAAGTCTTCTTAAAACAAATTGTCATGCCAAGTTCTGAATAGAGGACTGGTATACAGGATAGGTATGTTTACACTTTTTTTAACAAAACAGATCACCCTCATTCCCACCTCCATGTATAACACCAGTATAGCATGCAAATGGCATTAATGCAATTACTAAGTAACGTCGTAGAAGAACGACTCTGCAATTGTTTGTGTTGACTTACCTGTATTTTAGTTCTTCACCTGCTAAGGAAAAATGCTCATATAAAGAATATGCCTCATTTCCTTCCCAATCTTTCAACTGTATTCTCAGAACATATTGCTTCTGGTTGGTTAGCTGAGAAACCAATTCATTTCCTAGCCAGTATTCTCCAGAAGGGTTCCCAAATCCCTGTAATCCAAATTAGATATTTAAATATATTGTTTTGTTTCATTTTGAGGTCAGCACTTCACACCTTTAAAAAACTAATGTCATCTGAATTGGGTCAAATCCTCTGAATTTCTCTATTTGGAGAAATGGGAGAACCAAGTGGAACCATTTAATTGTTTAGCTCTCAAGAAAAATGCCATTAAAAAACATACATATTTTTAAAAACACAATTGTAAATTAAACAGTACTGTGGTAATAGACAATCTATATACAACAGATGAAATCTATATTTCATTTTACAGCAGAATTGCCTCATGTATTTTCTTCCATTGACAGGAAATAGTATTCAAGTTTTAGTGACATAAAGTAGGAAGTAGGAAGGAGATGATTGAGAGTATTCTTGGGATTCTTCCAATTTTGTTATTGCAAAGTTTTAAGCTATGCTATCAGATGGCATTGCTTGAGACAATACATCTCATCTTGACAAAAGATTACTAGTAACCAGTAACAATCAGGTAATAGTACTCAACTCCAGTAACAAAGAAAACCTAGGGCATGGGTAAATACAATTCAGTTATGTTTATACAAGTAGGCAGAAACAAGCGGGGAAATTACGGTAGGTCTTTAGTCAAGATTTTTTTTAAAATAAAAGCAGTTCAATGGAGACAGCAGTGGAAGAGAGAAAAAGATATACTGAAGATAGTGTATGAATCTTTTAGAATGGATGGATCCTCTACAAATCTGAAAGGGGAGCAACATCTGTTGTGTATTGGTACTGTAGTCCTTTATCTACATATTTCTAAAACACATACACATATTTGTAAATGAATGCAGGTACTGATCAAGAAATGTAAATGCTAGAATTTTGAGATGCCCAGCCCGGAATATTTGAATATAGCATTTATCTGTGTGGCCTAACAAGCAAAAGGCTATAGGTTTAACTTTCTGGCTTCTTCAGTAAAAAAAGTTCTTGGAAGTTAATGCTGGAGGGGGGGAATTAAAATTACAATTTGATCAGAGTGAGAGTATGTCATTTAGAGCACCAAGGAGATATATATTCAGAGTTTAATCAGAAGTTTATCACATTATTCTGCTTACCAGTTTATATTCCGCCCACGTTCGGTCAAAATCTACATTGCCATCTAAGCGTCGTTGAATAATTGTCCAGCCTCCTCCAGCCGTCTCCATATCACAATATGTCTGTCAGGACACATAGATACAAAAATTGTTACTTAATTTATTTTTAAAATTCAAATTCAAATTTTATTTGTCACATGCACAATCATACATGGTACAATATGCAGTGAAATGCTTACGCAGCC
>JAEANM010009804.1:0-16160 GCA_017656035.1 Myanophis thanlyinensis
ATGGAGGAAACATTTTGAAGTGTAAGGATTCCTTACACTTACACCTCAAAACATTTCCTCCATTTTATTTAGGTTGCTGTGCCCAGGGATTCTGGGATTTAAAGTCCACAGGTCATAAAAGAGCCGCAATTGCCCACCCCTGCCCTAGCCAGTTACATAAAGAGTTGCATAGGTGTGATCTGTGTGCCTGATGTAATAAACATCAATGTGTAAGAATAAAATTAACCATTAAAGACACATACAGCATACAAAACCAAACAGGCAAGTAGTCATTGGAAAACAAAGCTTGTAATAATGAAAAAGACAGATTAATAAATCAATCACTTATTCCTTTTAAAGCACAAACCACATTAACTCTTTTTATACAACCATCTAAGAACTATGAAACAGTACCACATTGTGCATTTTTTAAACCTACTTATCAAGAAAGTTAATTCCACACTTCAGAAAAGTCTTATATCCATGGGAGCAGAATAGGGGAGGGAGAAGGAGACAGCTAAAAGCGCAATCACAGAAAACATCATTATGAGTCCAAGCAAGCGGCAAGTTTTTTCTTCACCTTTTCCACTGAACCAAAAGAGGAGTGGAGAAGGGGATAGAGAAAGGAAGAAAGTAAAGAGAAAAGCACCCACAAGAGGACTATATCACATTCCATAGTTACTTTTGACACCTACAGCTCGGGGTTTTGTAATATATAATCATTATTAAGACCAACACACCAATAAGGTGAAAAATGGGAATGAGATATATCTCAGTATAGCAGCAGGGCAAAGTTGGATCTCAAAAAGGCAAGTTGTTGCCATCTTCAATCGGTTTTTGAAGAATTCTTAACAGTATAAGGCTGAAGGCTTAAACATGGTGGAGACAATTTAGAGTTTAGCATAGTAAATTGACTAATCTATTGGCATATACAGATACGAAGACTGCAGTTCATAGCCTAGTTATCAACCTATAGCTCCTTTATTATACCTACTACAGTAGCGTAAAGAAAGGAAAAATACGTTTTTTCGACATTGAGTTAATAAAGATTTGGAAGCAGGATATATCCAAATGTATATCTTCCAATCAGAACTAACAGAAATATTTTGGCAACATTGTTGGTGTCTCATGTTAAGTTACTCATATTGATATAAGGAGCAGAAAAAAATATAGGGGAAGGTATTAAAAGCATAAAAATGGCTCCCCTCTCAAAGAAAACTTTCTTCTTTTTTAATAACCAGTTTCCAAAAAACTCAAAAACCTTATTAAGTCAGTACAATGTCTTCTGACACAACTGGTTTGCAGAAAGATTTAACAAAAATGATACAGGGGACTAATTGCCCAATTCAGCATGTGGTTAGAAAAGAAATAATTTTGTCTTACCTGATAATGATTATGGATCTAACTATAGTAGTAGGTTCTAAAATTTAGAATTTCAGTTTATGCCTTCTGTTTTTTTATGACCCTTAAGAGAAAAGTGGGATAGTCAAGATATCAAATTTGTTATATATCAACAGGAAATTTTACTAGCCAAGTTACATTTTTCTTCCCTGCTCTTTGAAAAGTTGTGATACTATAAAATTAGAGGCCTTATCAATAACGCTTCCTTGGAGATGAACATAATAATGGATTAAAAATATTCATGTGCATCTCTTGAAGAAGCTTATAGATGCTGAAAACATTGCTTAATTTAGACACAGCATTTCTCCACAGAAAATAAATACACTGGACACAGGTTTTGTCCAATGAAGGGATTTCTTTTTTGTGGGGAGGGGGAAAGACAGACTTCCTTAATGATGAAATTGTCTGATTTTTAAAAAATATTTTAAAAGAAAATGATCTATATAAAGCTGCTGCTTCTACTACTTTCCTATAGGCTTGTAATCAATTTCAAGCCAAAGTCCAGAATAACACAATGGAATTTGCTACAGGAATGATAGCATGGCATTTCCTCCTTAGACACCAGAATTATATACTTTTTCCTGAACCCATGCTTCAACTTCCAATATGCGAGCTTTGGTTTATTTTCCTACAAAGCACACTTGCTTGTGTCAATCAAAAAGATAAAGAAATCAGATAATAAAAAGCAAAGCATGAAAACAAAGGAGGGTTTTTTTAATGCTCAGAATAAAGCCTGAATCCATTGCAAGGTTCCTACCCTCCACAACTTGGTAACCTTTATAGAGAATGAACAAAGAGCAAGGGATTTTAATTCAAATATAACAAATTCATCTTCTCTGACAAAACAAGTAAAGATAAAACTCCTTTGAAAGAGGAAACCAAAAAGTAGCAAAATGCTTCTGCATATCCTCAGAAAGATGCTTCTACAGTCTTCTTGGCAAAGTGTCAATTACATTCCATTTCCAAAACAGGTAACCGATCAAGAAAGCCATTAATTCCCATGAGGTTCATATAGCTTTCTCTTATCCCCTTATCATTTTGGTTAAAAAAATAACCATTATGTAACGCCACATTAAATCTATTTGCCAGACAAGGAAACGGCCAAGTGTAAAATCCAAAAGGATCAATCCTTCTTTTAGGACTTTAACCCTGTGAAGGGGTGGGTGGGAACCTGAATGTTTTTTTGCGAGTTACATGGCATTTCTCTACACTCCAAGAAAATGAAAATGGTATCCTAGCTATCCCAATATTCCATTGTAATGATTCTAAAATCTTTCTACATAAAATTCAAATAGACTGGTTTTAATGAACAACCAGCCTGCACTAACCATCCATAGGAAAATACAGTGAACTCTGGAGAGGAACCTCTACATTAGGGAGAGAGACAGATCTCAATTTCTTAAGTTAGGCTACCAATCATAAATTCTGTAGGACACACATTTCTTCCAAATGTACAATTCAATTCAATGTAGGGCTTTTTGATGACAGCACCCGGGGTGGGGTGGGGGCTTAGTTAATGAACTTGGCTAATCATTACATAGATTAAAAAAAAAAGATATTTATGAAAGTTAGTCAAGTTTTCTAAATATAAATTTAAATCTGGAACTTCACTTAATACTTCCATGTAAAATGTTGCTATACACAAGGCAGTGATCTTTTTCAGTCAGATGATAGTGGTATGAAAAAAAAAAGTTAATTGTGTTATATATAATCTTCTTAATCTGATAGGCAAATTATTTCAGATTGCTAGTACTTCTAAATTTCCACCATCAGGTTACTCCTTCTGCTTAATCCTTAAATGTCAAAATCCTTCTATTTATTCTGAATAAATCTTTCCCTGTTATATGTCTTTGGCAGGAGGAATTTAAGGGATGTATGATTTATTCAGATTAACATTCCTTAGGTAGAATGACCTCTCATATTTGTTTAACTGAATGTATAAGTAATTGCCATTATTCACACAAAGTTCGGTAGGACTCTTATTATTATAGTATGTTTTAAAAAAAAACACCTCTCATTGAACTGCAGACTCATCTTGTTACAAAACAGCTTAGTGGGACTCCAAAATCCAACTTCTACTAGAACAGCCTGGTACTAGAATACCAAGCAATAACTGCTACACTGCAGAAGCACAAATAATGTACAACTCCAAGATCTACTTGCATTACGACCACAATGTCCTAAATCTTCTACCAAGTTAAAGCACAATAAAAAATAACTGTGATTTAAAGTTTCATTCTACAGCTCTCTTGCCTGTCAAGGAGTCCTGATTTGTAGTTAATTTGTTTTGCCAGAAATTTTGTTTTCTAGTTCCTTATGGCTACAGGCACATTATGCATACTATTTTAAGTCACAGTTGCTTTACAAAGTAAGTCTTGTGAATGGCTTGAAAGATAAAATAAGGAAATAAATTATTATAGACAAGATTATTAACTAAAGAAAAAAAGGATAAAAGAGGAATCTTCTTTGCTTAAAAGTATGCTTGTGATTTGCAAACCAAAGGAGATTGTACAGGAGAAAGGAATTAATACCATCTAAAAACCTAAACAAGAACAACACAGTCCCTGCTGTGAAATCCTATATCAGTATCAGACTTAAGAAAATCTGAAATAGCTTCTCCCATCATAGGGTGGTGATCTCACAAATGCACATATTGTGTAACATAACAGAGCACAATAAGCTTTCATTTGCTAATATGAAGTACAAATGCTTGGCATACACAACACAGGCTTTCTACTACAAGGAGAGGGAGTGGTCATCTTAAGCATTCATGCTGCTCTATCCTATGGATGCTGGAGGCTAATATGGAATTAAAAAAAATAATCAACTTGATAACTTTTTTTAAAAAAGAATTTACTAAAGTGTATGACCATCTACCATAAGTCCAATTAGCAGTGCCACTCATAATGCTTGTAAAAGTCGGGCCTAGCACCACACTGGAAATCTAGGACTTGGGGCAGGTAGGTTTAAAAAATGAAACAAAAGTTAACCTGAGGATGTTCTTGGACAGTGATTGTCAGACAAGTTTTTGCCAAAGTATGGCAAAATATTTTATTTATTGAAAAAAATTAAAGAGCCCTTTCTATAACAATACCAACTTTCTCAATATTTCGAGACTACACAGCCTCTAGATGACATAAATGACAAGCTGTTGAGTATCCACCTGAACCCAGTATATACTGCTGAATGAGTAATCCTATATCCACTATAAGACAGACCTTTGTCTCAATCAGTTTTATTTTTCTATTTTAGCTGAAGTGAATGAACCATACATACAGGAACTCCCTATTTAAAAATGGGGTGATGTCCTGGGGACTCAGTTCACTAAAATGAAAACCATTCTTAAATGTACAAACTAAGGCTTTCTTGCATGGATATCTGATGGACTACATGGGATTAGCTCTAGATTTTTTTTTCCAACAGAAATCTGGAGATCATGTTACTATTTCTGTGGAGGCACATATACAAAGAAGATCCAGCTAAGGAAGGTGACAAGATTCCTGTGGGACCAGCAGCAGCAAGTAAAACTCAACAGAGTGACTTTGGCTTAAAATCAACCAATCAATAATAAGAAAAAAAAATAAAAAAAAAATTCAGGTTAAGCTGGTGCAAGTTCTCTCAAAGAGGTATTTTAAAGGGCTTAAACTTGCAGCAAGAGAGACCTAGGATCTACATCCCCTTCTCCCCAACCACTTGCCTTTTTTTTTTCTTTTTTAAAGAGTTACCACCTTCATTGCACAAGACTCAAAAACCATTCTCATAAGGTTAACTATCATAAATAATACGAAAACTATGTGCAACAAATACATCATATTTCAAAAAGAAAGAAAAAAAAAGTTACACCAAATTAAAAAGTAGCTTCGTGAATGAAGGTACTGCTCTAAGTGCACTTTCCCGGCAAGTGCAGCTAGTGCCTTGGCGCTGGATATGAAAGAAAACACCAAAAACCAGAGCGCGAGCCAGAGTTAAAAACGCCGGTCCAGTTTCAACCAGTCAAAACTGGACTGAGCAGAGACCGAATGATTTCTCAGTAAAGTCCCATTAGGGAGTCCAAATGATGCTTCTTCATCCAGATTGTATGTCCTTGAAGAGATTGTAAACAATCTTTAAGACAGTTCCTTCCTTAAATGTCCCTCTGATTGGCAAAACAAAGTTAGATTTATATTTTAAAAACAAGAAATCAAATTAAAACCAGAAGAAAAGAAAAGAAAACATAGTGAGCTTATTGGAGTCCATAGGAACCGGTCCGGAAGAGCTCAGAAAATGTGTTCAGATTTTTCTCCTGTTTTTAGCTGGAACTATACCAGAGGATAGACCGGGTGGCAGTTGGGGTTGGGAAGGTAATAAAGCAAGAGAACATGAGGGATGTGGAACTTGACTCTGTGGACATTTCATGTGTTTGCTTCATCATCTGTGTCTTCTATTAATACTTTGGTGTCATGAATCTTTGACCTGAGAAAACAGGAAATTAAATTTTGATTAACAATTTGTCAATCAATCTATTAATGAATTACTCAATCTTTATTTGATCATAAATCAGCAGTTAAAACACAAAAGTCACAATTCATTAGGATAAAAGAGGAAAAAATATAATGGCTCTAAAATATCTAAACAGGATTAATCTAATTTTGTTTCTTTGACCACAGCTAAATACTGTTGTCTAATTTGTACAGTGTGCCATAGTATTTCCATTACACCCTTTTAGGTATTTTAGAACATTTTAATTATTTATCTATCCTAGCAACATAAACTGTTAACCCCACTGACTATTATTATTACCACAGTTCATCTACTCCTTGTCCCAAACATCTGGGAAAATAGCTTTCTATGCATTCAAAACACAATCTAAGCAGAAGAATTTTGGCCAGGCATATTAATGTTTATTGAACTGAATAAATATTATATATCAACAGCTCCCTCTGCTGAATACTTGCTAGTATGAAAGGAACCCAGAAGAAAAAGCATTTCTACTGAAATAGGCATTCATTGTAATCATTGTTGGTATAGAACAAGCAGTGATACTCTATGATCAGAATATATTTTGCCCCGTTGCAAGCTCCTTGCCATAAATAGCTTTATTTTCTAAACAATTCAAATCAAAGGCGGCTTGCACAATTTGAGCTGTGCATGTGTGTGTGCCAGCCCGCTGGTGAGGTGGCCTAGTTACGAATAGACAGTCTGGTAGTGGGCCACATTCCAGAGGCTAGGGACCCCTGTGCTAGATATAATCAAAATGGCAGGCTTCTGAAGTTCAGCTTTCCCTATCATCATGAAGATATAAATATATATAAGTGCAAGAAATATTAAGTGAGTTGCCTACTGACTTTGCTTGCTGGAAATTGAGTGGGAAGGTCACAAATTGCAATCGCGTGAACCTGGGATGCTGCAACTATTATAATTATATGCCAGTTGCCAAATACCAGAATTGCAATCATGTGATCGCAGAGTTGCTGTGACCATTGTAAATTACTTTTTTCAGTTTTATCATAACTTTGGTTGCTAAATGAATGATCATAAGGATTACGTGTACAATTTAAAAAAAAGCCATAGCCAAGCATTGGAATTAAAACCACCATTAAAAAATAATAAAACAGCAAGGACTCACACTCCCATGCTAACCTAGGTCTGGGAAAAAGCCAGACTCTCAGAACCCTCTAAACATGAACAGTGTGGGGCCTAGTTCTATCTTGGTAGGGGGAACAATGCTCTATAGGATAGAAACTGTCCTGCTTCCTAAGTCCCATCAGATGACACTGAAGGTGCTGACTCCAAAATAATCTTTTTTTTTAAAATTTTAATCTATTTTTTTATTTAGAGAAAGAGCAAAAAATTACATAGAAATTTCAATTTCTATATAAACTATGTGTTGTCTAGGTATAGTTATTTTGTGTAATCATGATCATCATCATCATCATAACAATAGCATTCATAACAATAGTAGTCATCATATAGTATTAATGTCTCATGAGAACTGAGAACATATAGTGACAATAGTACTTATCCATTTAGTAAACCATTTTTACAAAATTAGTCATTCTCTTGTATTTTTTAAAATCTAACTTCTGTTCTGCTTGATAACCATTGATAGAACGAATCTCATATTAAGAAGTATTCAGTGTCTTCCCCATCTTTAATTTTGAGTGTTAATCTGTCCATTTCTGCACATTCTAGTATTTTTTGTATTACATTCTCTTCTGTAGGGACCTTTGTGCTCTTTCAATGTTGCACAAATACAATTCTAGCTGCTGTTAACACATGTAATATTAAGTACATATTCACTTTATTATATTTTCCTCGTATGATACCCAGCAGAAATATTTCTGGTTTTAAGTCTATGTGTTCCTTTATCGTTTTTTCTATCCAAGTGTGTATTTTTGTCCAATTTTTGCCTTTGGGCACGTCCACCATATGTGGTAATACAAGCCTGGTGTCTGGTTGCATTTCCAACACTTTGCAGACATATCCTTAAACATCTTGGTTAGTCTTGCTGGTGGAAAATACCATCTATAAAACATTTTATATAAGCTTTCTTTATATGCAGTTGATACAATAATTATATAATTATAATTCCTCTCCCACAATTTTTGCCATTTATCTAATTCTATTCAGTCGCCAAAGTTTTTAGCCTACACTATCATTGCTTCCTTTACTTGTTCTTCTTCCATTTTAATGCTCAGTAGATAGTTGTAAAAAAAATGTATGAGCTTTTTGTCTGTTCCTGTTAGGTCCTGATCTAATTGTGTAGGTTTTTGATACAGTCATACATTTTGACATCATTCTTGTACCTTGATTGTATTTGTATATGCAGCCACCATGCCAAATCAATCCCTTGACTATTCAATTTCTGTTTACTTTTAAGTTTCCCTTTCTCATTCAGAATGTCTTTATATCTTATGATTTTTTCTGTGTTAACCACATTCGGGCATATCAGTGCCTTCATTGTGAAAAGCCAGATTGGTATTTTCAAATAGTGTTTTTCTCTAGTTTTTGCCCATACTAACAACAATGCATTTCTAATATAGTGTCCTTGGAAGTATCTATGTATTTTATTTTTTCCCATACCATAGGAAATCATGCCACACCAGTTGCAAGTCATGTCTCTCCACAGTTAATAGTCATCTATATCTCAGATTTATCCAGTCTTTCAGCCACGTAAGTGCAGATGCCTGGTAATATAACCCAATCTGGAAACCAAAACTTCCTCTGTTTTTAGAATCTTGTAGCAATTTCATACTTATTCTTGCTTTTTTCCCTTGCCAAATGAATTTTGACATTCGTCTATTTAGTTCCTCAAAATATTTTTTCCAAATTTTATTATAATCGTTTGGAACAAGTATAATAATCTCAGCAAAATGTTCATTTTGATGGTAGCTATTCTTCCTACCAGTGATAGTGGAAGGTTTTCCACTTCTCCAAGTATAGTTTAATTTGTTGTATTAATTTAGAGTAATTATCTTATTTTATAATTGCACATCTTGCTAATAAATCGATTCCCAAATATTTAACTTTCTTCACTATCTGGATATCTGGTGCGGGAGTTTTAAGTATTTGGGGTCAACAGTCCAGTTTGACAGGGAGTGTGGAAAAGAGGTGAAGAGGTGAGTGCAGGCGGGTTGGGATGGGTGGAGAAAAGTGTCAGGAGTGTTGTGTGACAGAAGAGTGTCAGCAAGAATCAAAGCAAAGGTGTACAAGACAGTAGTGTTGTAAAACCAGCTATGCTCTTTGGGTTAGAGACTATAGCAGTGAGGAAAAGACAAGAGGCAGAGATGGATGTAGCAGAGATGAGGATGTTGAGGTTCTATTTAGGAGTGACCAGGATGGACAGGATTAGGAATGAGCACATCAGAGAGACAGCTCAGGTCAGCTGTTTTGGGGACAAGGTCAGAGAGGCCAGATTGAGATGGTTTGGACATGTGCAGAGGAGGGATAGTGGTTATATTGGTAGAAGGATGTTGGAGATGGAGCTGCCAGGCAAGAGGTCAAGAGGAAGGCCACAGAGGAGATATATGGATGTGCTAAAAGAAGACATGAAGTTAATTAATGGGAGAGTAGAGGATGCCAAGGGTAGAGTTACTGTAGGTGGAAACAGATGATTTGCTGTGGCGATCCCTAATGGGAACAGCCAAAAGAAAAAGACAACTTCACTATCTGGATATCTATTTTCTTCATTAAATCTTTTTTCTGTTTATCTGTAAGGTTTTTAACTAGTATTTTAGTTTTCTCTTTATTTTCAGTCCTGCAACTTCACCTTATTATTCTATTTTCTTTATTAGTGTAGGTCGAGTTTCTTGTGGTTCTTATATGATAAATAGGTCATCTACAAATGCCTGTAATTTATATTTTCCCTTTTTCATTTCCATCCCTTTTATTTCCATATCATGATAAATATTTCTATTTCACACTTCCAATGTCAAAATAAATAGTAATGGGGACAATGAACATCCTTGTCTTGTGCCTTTTTTAATATTGAAATTCTCTGTCATGTCCCCCTTTACAGTCACTTTTGCAATCTTTTTGGAATATATTGCCCTTGATCATATTAACAAGTCTTTCTCCAAACTCCATATTCTTTAATTGTAGTAACATAAATTGCCAGTTTATGTTGTCAAATGCTTTCTGCGCATCTAAGAAGATCAACGCTATTTGTTTTTCAAGATGTGCTTCATAGTATTCCAATGTATTCAAAATAATCCTCATATTATGTTTAATTTGTCTGTTAGGTAGAAATTCATTCTGGTCTGGGTGTATAAACCAGTTCAGAAATCTTTTCAATCTTTCTGATTGAATACTGATTAGATATTGATGATGTTTGAATCCAAATGTATTCAGCAAGCTCAAAAAGATGTTAAAGAGATGGTAGCCTACACACCAGCAACCTCAGGTCTGACTGTTCCCCTACTAAATCTAACCACAGAGAAAGGAGGGAAAACACTGCAACACTGTACCTTCCACTCCAAATTCCCACAAACAGGCTAGAACAGTGGTGTCAAACTCACATTGTTATGGCAGCATCATGTGACTTATCGGGACTCTTTTCCCCTTCACTAAACCAGGCATGGTTGTGGCCAGCGCATGATGCATCCAGCTTATGGGCTGGGAGTTTGACAGCCCTGGACTAGAAGAATAATCATGTTGATGGGATTGAAAGCCATCAAAAGATCAAGAAACCCAGGACAGTTGCTCCAGCACCATACCAAATTCACAACAAGTCAACCACAAATGCTATCTCCATACTATGTCTGGACCTGAAAGCTGACTGAAAGGAGTCCAGATAATCAGTTTCTTCCCTTTTTCATCTTCCATGAAAAGATTGGAAACATGATTAAAATTGTCCAGGATACCTAGGTCCAATGAATGCTTTTTGAGGAAAGGATGCATAACTGCCTCCTTTGATTATAGCATAGATCCAGCTACCTGTAACCTCCCAAGAAGCCTTCACCAACCAAAGTGATCTTGCATGTTACTATAAGCATGAAGATGAAACATTTGAGCAATAAATGATAGCAAGCTAAAGAGCAAGAAAAAATTGAATGGATGTATTTTGAATTTCAGATAAGCTTTAAACAACTTAGACAAGAGGATTTGCTGCAGTATAATTATATGGCAAGTGCACTGTACTCCTTTATATTTCATAAATTATGCTGTGCCAGATTGGGAGGTTAAGAGATTTTATAATCTGAGGACAAAGAAACAGCTGGACACTGACTGGAATTTAAAGCCAAAAATTGCTCATTACTTTCTCAAATAACTATTTCAATCAACAACCAATTAAAAATAGCTAATAACAAAACAAATGAATTCAAAATTTTCCTTGAGAAATATGTGATAAAATTACAAGAAGTGTATCAAAAGCTAAATCTCCAGAGGTTAAAGAATAGAATAACAAGCATTATACTAATATGATTTGGACAGGACTGCAACAAAAGCAGCACTAAAGGAGGCTGAGAAGGAAAATTAGACCGTAAGAAAGAATGGCAAAATTCTTCATGCCTGTATGTCACAGTTTCACAAAGAAAGTGGGTAATGATACTGCCTTGCCCAAGCACAGAGTGGCAACTTCCATATTTTCTAACAGGATAATGTTGTGAACGAAATGCAATTATGTATTCTCTTACCCAGCTGCTGTAATTCAAGTAATCTGAGAGATATTATGTGGCTCCCAAGTTACCAAGGCTATAAGAAACATTATATTAAATGTAATGCTGCAAACTGCCTTTGATGTATTAGAATAAAAAGGTTTTATTGAGGTGATTTCAAATTGTTCCTGGTTGGGTTTTAAAAGATGACTGCATTTAATCTTTATTGAAATGCAGAAATCAATTTATAGGAATACAAGGTCATAACACTGATAATCATCTAAAAAAACATAGCCGTTCAATTACTCTCAAGGTGAAATTATGTTGTATACAACTTCTCTGAACAGAAAACAGGGATGCAAAAATGATTAAGAAGTGCAACTTAACACAACAAAAATAAGATGTGATCCTTTAAAATTCCTCCCCAAATCATGTTGTGTTGATACTGGTGCTATTGAAGAATATACTGTAAGAGCTCTTTCTGCTACAAAAGAATTTAAATTTTTTAGCATCACCATAACCTTTCTATCTGGATTACTGTTTTTAGTTATTCTTTTATTTCTATTTTTTAATTTTCACTCCATATAATCTCATGTTTACTTTTTACTTATGAGAAAATCTTTAATAGAAAAAATGCATGCATGCATGCATGTATGTATGTATGTCACTGAAGTGAGTACACCCCCTCACAGCATGGTTAAAAATCAATGTTTTTCTAAATAAAAAATATGAATTTTTTAATGTACATCATTTTTTTATTTTTATCAAATTTATTTTAATAAAATGCTTTTGGAGTAAAAATCTATCTAAATATAATTTTCTATTTAAGATACATTAATAATTTAGTTTATTCAGCATGAAATGGAGCTTAGTTATGTAGCACGTGACTGTATATTCTACAATATTGGGACTGTCGGTGAGTTAAGAGCATATCAGAGGAAGAGCTGCTGTGGGACAGAAATGAAAGTTGATCTTTAAAAATTATGATTTAAATCGAGCTGATTTAAATTAAGCCTTTTTATTAGTTATTTAAATCATGATTTAAATCAAATCCACCTTGCCCCCTCACATTTTGTAAATATTTAAGTATATCTTTTCATGTGACAACACTGTAGAAATGGCACTTGGCTACAATGTAAAGTAGTGAGTATACAGCTTGTATAATGTGCTGTCCCTTCAAAATAACGCAACACACAGCCATTTATGTCTAAACTGCTTGCAACAAAAGTGAGTACACCCCTAAGTTAAAATGTCCAAATGGGGCCCAAGTAGCCCTTTTCTCATGTCATGTGACTCACTAATGGTACAAGATCTCAGATGTGAAGAGGAACAGGTGTGTTAAATTTGGTGTTATCGCTCTGACTCTCATACTGGTCACTAGATAAAAAGGAGGTATCATAATCCAGCACAAAATGGTGGAAGAACGGAAAACACAACAATATACATGGCATGAGTATAGTATGCCTAGAGTTAAACACACATTTACTTAGAGGAGGAGCTCTTATAAATCTAACAGCACATCCAATTGTATATAAATGATAACAATCCTGAAACAAAAACCAAGGAATATGCTTCATCCACCAGACAGCACATTATTGGAGGACATGACTGAAGATCATTTGGGGAATATCTTTTAGTTAGCTTAGTATCTAGTCAGTATGCCCAGGTTACCAGTGATAGCAGTAGGAACAATGGAAGATGGTAGCTACAATAGCTTATCAGAAGACCGAGTTATACTTTGAATCTGTGCAATAGGTTATGACCTCAACCAAAAGACTTATGCAAGAACAATGAAGGTGCTTTGTTATATGAGTTATAGCCCTGAGGGAGCTGGAACCACAGCAACTGTTTAATACTTCCCCTGGGTATTACTGCAGCTAGATTCATCACCTATTAGTAATGAATCACACCAACTGATATGCATGTAAAATTATGCAGATTTGGTGTAAAGGCTTCAGCTCAATGTACTTGGAAATATTAAAACGATCTTAATTCCATGCTATGTCTTTGTGCTATATGTATATGTAGAAAATCTGTATGCAATAAATTTTACGATATACTGAGCAAGGTTATATATTTAAATTAGAATTGGGTTTGGACAAAATATGGAAAAAATTGCATATAACTTGATAAATTATATTATCTTCTTTATACTAGGCATCTTAATAATTGAATCTTATTAGATAGTGAATGGACACAAGAACATAAGTATACAAGAACCTATGTCACATCCTTATCACAAATTCTAGCCTTCATGCAGTTGAGAAAGTTACCTATATTCTGCTCTTGCCAATAGGCAGTGAATTACCAGTATCTAATTTAATGTTAACTTCACTTATAGTATCTTAATATAACTCTAACTATCTTTATACCAACCACAGATTTCTTCTCCCTGAAAGAACGCCTTCTGCTCTGAGTGAAAAAAGCTGCCCATTAATAAAGATCAATCTACAAAACTTCTCCATTTCTTGGAACTTGTAGGGCTCCAAGAAAAACATGGCCTTCCTATGTCTGTAATCTAGGACACAACTGCTCCAACAGATAGCACCTTGATATACTACATTTTCAAGGTTAATATTCCTCATCTTCCAAAATGCTGACTTTCTTATGGCAAATACTGCACAGAGGGTGAGAATGATCCATCCCAACAAAAGAATAGCATATTTTGAGGAGAGGAAAGATTGATAAGCACAACACAAGATTTAGAGAAAAAGATTTAGGACTCTGAAACACCAACATCTAATGTCAACAACCCTGTGGATAAGGGGTATGCATACATGAGAGAAAATCCAGTCTATCAGTTTTATTTCCACTGATATTCTTCACCTTAGGAAAGTTGGGTATCAGAAAGTAATGTAAACTGTCTTCTTGGGTGGTGGAATGTAATAGAAAAAAAATGGCCAGCTTTCTTTTACTTCTTTTACTAAATCTAATTTAGCCTCTTTCAATTTTATGTCTCTCAGAAAATTCAACAGTTTTTGGTCATTCCAGCTAGGAATTCTGGAAATTGTAGTCCCAAGAATATCAAAGGAAAACACACGGAGAAAAACTCTTCTAATCAAATAAGAAACTCATTGGGCTATTGTGTAACACGTACTGTGAAGCAAGACGTGGTCTGTGCAAGGAAACACTCTGGCTACGCTTCCAAGCTCTGTTTTTCTGGCGGTTCCAGACACCATCATCCTGATCCATCATCTGTTCAAGCAGGGTCTGATCATCTGCATTTAGCGGCGCCACTGAAATATCCCGGACAGCTCGGAACTCACCACAGTTATTCAGATGCTCATTCTCTAATCGGAAGAAATTCCACACAAACCGCCTGAAAAGTGGAAGATAATAAGCAACTAAAACAAAGATTTGAAGATATTAGCATGTACTAAGACTAATGCGTAAATATATTTTATAAGGAATAAAATCAATTTTACATTTCTCCTCAAAGGAATGACAAAGAAGAAAACTAAAGCCAGAGAACATTTGCATTAATTTTCCAACTAACCAATACATGTAAATTGATTGATAGCCTTTTAAAAAATTATTATTATTATTAAACTTATTTATTTTATACCGAATTAGTCGAGGCCCTGGTTAACACAATGACCACCACCAGTGCTGTTAACCTACAGGGAGCTAGTGGAAATTGGACTACTGTTGGTCAAAGAAGTAGAGGAGGCAGAAGGATTCATAGACAGAGAGAGAAGAGGAAAGGCAGGAAAGAAGAAAGAATTATTAGGTTGGGTCATGTTTTTGGAGAAACATGGTATCTAGTTAGTTCAGCAGGATTTTAGAGAGTGAGAAGATGCCTGAGGAATGGAGAAGAAGTGTTCTAGTGCCGATCTAAGAACAAGGGTGATGTGCAGAGTTATAGCAACTACAGAGGTATAAAGTTGATGAGCTACAGAATGAAGCTATGGGAAAGAGTAGTGGAAGCTAGGCTAAAAAAGGAAATGGATATCTGTGAGCAGCAGTATGGCTTCATGCCCAGAAAGAGCACTACTGATGCAATTTTTGTCCTGAGAATGTTAATGGAGAAGTATAGAGATGATCAGAAGGAACTGCATTGCATCTTTTTGGATTTAGAGAAAGCGTATGACAGAGTGCCGAGAAAGGAGCTATGGTACTGAAAGAGAATGTCAGGAGTGGCAGAGAAGTATATCAGAGTAGTCCAGGATATGCATGAGAGGAGTACAACAGTAGTGAGGTGTGCTGTAGGTCAGGCAGAGGAGTTCAAGGTGGAGATGGGGCTACATCAAGGATCTGCTCTGAGTCCCTTATTGTTTGCTATGGTGATGAGCAGGTTGACAGATGAGGTCAGACAGGAATGTCCGCGGACAATGTTGTTTGCGGATGACATTGTGATCTGTAGTGAGAGCAGAGACCAGGTGAAGGAACACATAGAAAGGTGGAGGTATGCTCTGGAAAGAAGAGGAATGAAAGTCAGTTATAGTAAGACAGAATACATGTGTGTAAACAAAAGGGAGGGAAGTAGAACAGTGAGGTTACAGATGACTGAGGTCAAGAAGGTGCAAGAGTTCAAGTATTTGGGGTCAACAATCCAGTGTGACGTGGAGTGTGGAAAAGAGGTGAAGAGGTGAGTGCAGGCAGGTTGGAATGGGTGGAGAAAGGGGTTAGGAGTGTTGTGTGACAGAAGAGTATCAGCAAGAATCAAAGGAAAGGTGTACAAGACAGTAGTGAGACCAGCTATGC
>JAEANM010009805.1:0-16160 GCA_017656035.1 Myanophis thanlyinensis
TTAACTTTATATTTTGGGCCATTGATTTAATCTTTTTAATTATATTTTAACTTTTCTATGTATCTTTTTAGATGGCTATGCACCACCCTGAGTCCCTTGGGAAGGGGGCGGCATAGAAATTTTTGTAAATAAAATAAAAATAAAATAAAATAAATATTGTATAGCCTTGTACATATTCAGTCCAATACTCAGTTTAAAATTACTGTAATTGTAAGGTTTTTAAAAACCATATTTCATATAATATACCTCTTGATAATAGGGTTAAACATCATTATTATTACTTTAGAGATAGAAACCAAGGGTGAGGGAGAATGGGTTGATTTCAGCCATGCAGAAAATTTACAACTGAGTTTGGAAATTCACATTTATATCCATATTTTATTCAGTGGATTCAGGCCAGGTACTTTACAACAGGTGTGTCAAACATTGAAGGCCGCATCAGAGTTGTGTTTGACCTGGGGGGGGGCAGAGTGGGTGTGATCAGGGTGGGCATGGCCAGCTCAATGTCACTCATGTTGGGGGCACCTGTAGTAGCCTGATCAATCTACCAGAGAAAACAGGCTCCCAAGTTCTGTTTTCAGCTGTGACGGCCTCCTAAAACCCTCTGCCAGAGGCACTACAGGCCAGTCCTTCACTGTTTCCAGGTTGGCCCCGCAGGCCAGATCTAAGCACTCCACGGGCCAGATCCAGCCCCCCGGCCTTGAGTTTGACACTCCTGCTCTACAATCTGTACACATTCCCTTTTTGATATTAAACGTTCTCCTTGTTCACAATATACTTGTACTGGAACAGTGGAACTATGCATTAAGGTAAATGCTTATACAATGTAAATGAGCTTTTTATCTTGATATCTGTTACAGAAAGCCTTGATGCAAGAGCAATCCCACGTTTTTGTACATCTCTCAGTATATAATCATAAAGGTCATGCAAAGTATTGAAATATATGTGAAATAATTGGAAGCAGCTGTTCAAATAACTTAGGCTTGGAAGCTTTGCAAAAGATATAGCTGCTTTAAAGATTGAAAGAAAGGTGTTTTATTTGTACTCCTATGTATTGTAAACCTTAAATATCCCGTCTGAATGTTTTACACAGACTTAATAGTTATACAGTACTATGCACTCAGCTGACAGGCATAATGATATACTGCTATTTAATGAATATACTTACAGCAAGTGAGACAAAGCAAGTCTTTTTAAGCTGAGAAATGTGATTTCTCACATGATGCAAGTATGACTATGGTACGTCTATTCCAAAATTCTCCTCATGCATGAATGTTGGACTGTTATCTGGCTACTCCAAAGAGCTGCAGAATAATTTCAAATCTATTTCATGCTGTACATTAAGTATGAAGAAATCGATTACAATTGTGAATTCTTTCTTGAAGTATCTTCACTTTCCGAGCACCAAAATAGAAGAAGATGAAATAAAAGCTTTGCTATCAAAGGTAATAACAAGGATTTGTGTTACATGTTGGCCTTGTTTCAGCTTTTATCCAAGGAGATCTTGAGTCTTTGTTCTTGGCATAGGATGCTACTTCTCAGTTGTATTTGTTTTTAACTGTGAGATTATTTATTCTTTGTTGCCTAAGAAGCAGGCATAAGAAAGTGTGACAGAAATGCTTCAGAGCTGTCAATGCTAATCCATCCTGTAGCAATTTCCAATAAGAAATAGTATTAATAAATTATAAGACAGTATATTTAATAAAAGTAAAATCCCAGTGAATTTTGTGGCACTTTTTCCAGAATAAATATGCTGAATCATCTTAGCTTTCTTACAAGTGTCCCTTAAAAATGATCAAGGTAAATTTGTTTTCACTTTGATTATTTTAGTAACTTTTTAAATTAAAAATAGTTGTTTGCTGGCAAAGAGCTATTTTCAGTCCCATTATATGTTTATTGCTCTTGGCAATGTTATTTCTGTTATATTTCACATTTATCTATACAAGCGTCAACCTGACTGCCACTTTTTCAGATTGCATCTCTTCACTTTAAAACAGTTCCTTTTTCCATTCAAATTGTGATTTACTGTATCTTTTCTCTTGTCCATAACTCTTTGAGGTGGGGTGGGGGGCATTTGCTGAATGAAATTATGAAGCCAGAGGAAATACAATACTAATCAAAGCTAAAATCAAATATGTATATAACTTTTTCAGTTAAACAATTCCACGTGATTTTAAGATTTTTAACATCAATATTTTTTCAGGATTTTCAAATATTTATCCCAAAGCAGCAATTCTGGGATTTATTTGTTTGTTTACTTATATATGTATTTATTTATTTGTTGATCGGTTCAAAATTACATTGAAGTCAGGGATTTTTGACCTCCAGAAATATACTCAGGAGAATAAGGTAGCCAAAATAGAGACTTTTCAGTTATAACCACTCCATTCTTCTCTCTTTTCACCATTTATGGGTAGATTGTTACATGGGGACACTTTACAGTTACTTGTTAAATATTTATCTTATTTACATTCTGTGGTAATTTGGTGACTTTTGCAGCTAATTTGGTTTGAACACATGGTATAGTAAATTTAAATTAAATGGATTAATGCATCATAAAATTAAATGACAATATAAATAAAATAGTTAAATAAAAAAATGGTGGGTTCCACTTAACTAAGAATGTACTTCAAAACAATTTGGTCTTTAACATCCTCCTGAAAGCCATCAAGGAGAAGGGCCAATTTTATCTATGCCAGAAGGCTTTCCCAGAACACAGTACCCATCCTGCAACTGAGAAGCAACACCCCAATTCCATGCCTCTCACCCCCACTTCTCAGAAGTGGGAAGTGACATCTTAAAACAATTTTATGTACAATAATATGCCATCATTAGTCATTTTTCTCATTTCAAATCTTTGTATTTTGTTTATAAATGACAGCATGCCCACCCTTTCCATGAATTTTTCTCACTGTTTCTTGATAATACTTGCCTCCTAAATTCTTGCATATTATAACGGGTGTTATTTATTTTATTCATCACATTCTAGAACTTCCCATCTCTCTTACAGAGGAACCCTGGGCAGTGTGGAATAAAATATTAACACATAACAACAATAGATAAAAGTTTAAATTTAAAAAGAGAGTGGAGGATGCCAAGGATAGAGCAGGGTGAAGGCAGTTGATTTGCTGTGACGACCCCTAACGGGAATAGCCAAAAGAAGAAAAAGGTGGCAAGGGTGATTAAAAACAATATTAAAAATTAATTAAAAGGTGAAGCGAAGACTTTCTTAGTGCTAATCACCTCCACAGCCGTGTATTCCTCTGGGCGCCCCAAGCAAGGCCATGGAGTCATGCTTTCACAGCATTCTGGAAGGCCAGGAGGATGACAGTCCACCTCAATTCTGAGGGAAGAATGTTTCACAGGGCAGAGGCAACGGCAGAGAAGGCTCTCTTTCTGGACACCACCTGTCAGACTTCTTCAACTAACGGTGTCTGCAACATGCATTCCCTGCCTAACCAGGGGGATGGACTGATGTAATGAGACAAAAATGGTTTTCTCATTATAAGGAGATTTGGTTCTCTTTTCTGTGGATTACGTGGATACAGCGCATTCCTATCACATGGTGTAGTTAATCTCACCAGGGCAAGAATTTTAAACGGTCTACCGAGCAGTCACTCTTGATTAACAAATTAGCATTGCCGGTACCTCCAACCACTGATACAATTTAGGCTCCTCTCTCAGAATAATGGTCTGTATATCGGACAATAGGTTTACATCCATAAAGGTATATGACCATTTTTTTAATATGCAAAATGCTAGAAGTTCCTTTTTTATGAAAACAATTTCAGAAAACATGGTTGAGGGAGGTATTACAAGTACCTTATTCAAATTATTGTATTCTTTCACAGATATTTCTTCTTCAGGTTGTACTATATTCCACCTAGAGTCATTAGAGCAGGTAGCATACAAAAGTACGTACGGTAAGTAACACTGGAAATCAGAAATCAATATACATGGAAGGTCTGTTCCTCTTCTATGGAACAATAGGGCATGAGAAGAAAAATCATTGCCTTCAGTGTACAGGTAGTCCTCAACCTACGACCACCACAATTGAGTCCAAAATTTCTGTTGGGCTCAAACATTTATTTTGTCTCATTTTGTGACCTTTCCTGCCACACTTGTTAAGTGAATCACTGCAATTATTAAGTTAGTAACATGATTCTTAAGTGAATCTGGCTTTCTCATTGACTTTGCTTCTCAGAAGGTCGCAAAAGGTGATCACATGATCCTGGAACACTGCAACTGTTATAAACATGAGACAGTTGCCAAGCGTCTGGATTTTAATCACATGTCCACAGGGATGCTGCAACAGTCATAAGCGTGAAAAATGGTTGTAAGTCTTTTCAGTGCTGTTGTAACTTTGAACACTAACTAAACTAACTGTTGTAAGTCAAGGGCTACCTCTATGTTGAATTATAACACCAATTTAGGATTAGTTAGGATTAAAGCCATACTCAAGTCAGGAAACATTTGGATGGCCATAGTTTCCTCATCCAGATTCCAGATGTATTGAAGGATACACTTAATCCCAATGAGGTCCCAAACATCTTGGATGCTATATTCTAGTAACATAGAGGAATGTGGTTGTTTTTAAGTCATATTGTAAAAATGTTAAAAACATTTCAGAGTGTTTCAGTTATGTATTGCCTTTCAAATACTGTAGGAAAAAATGCATCTTCTATCTTATTTTGTTTCCTATTCCTGATATATAATTTCCACTCTCTGATTCTCTTCTATGTTGATTAGAATGATCACAAGTATTATTCATACAATGCACAAGGCATACCTCTGAGCCCCGATGGACAAGAAAGTGGTTGCTCTTGGAACCAGACAAGACAATGGCATCTCCTTCATCAGTCTTCCCATGTTCCTCTGGATTCGTTTAGCCACTGTGCTAAATGCCTGACCTTTATTTGGAACACAGTTTTCTCCATTATAGGATTATTCATTTTGGCAATAGGAATTTGGGGGCTCTCAGAGAAGGAATCCCTGGAAAGTGAACGAATAACATATTTGAGCAGTGATCCCATGCTTTTTTTTGTATTAGTGGGGCTAATAGCGACATCTATATCCCTTTTGGGCTGTACTGGAGCTTTCTTTGAAAGCATCTTTCTTCTGAAGCTTTTTACTGGAGGAATCATAATTTTTATGATTTTGGAAGGTTTGAATGGAATTATTATATTTTCTCTGAGACAACACATCAAGGCTTCCTTGCAAAATTTTCTTATGGTGGCAATGTTACAGTACCAGGACGACCTAGATCTCCAGTTCATTATGGATGAAATTCAATCAGGCCTCCAATGCTGTGGAGTAAAATCTTATCTGGACTGGAAAACAAATTTGTGAGTTAAATTTTTGGCTTATTATATTATCAGTTTCCAGGAAAGATAAGTGTGCCAAAGCAGTAGAGTATAACTTTAATCCTTGGAAAACGTAGCAGTGTAGAAGGATGGATGGATGGACAGAGAGACAGACATAATTGTAGCACTGAAATCTGGAAAAGGTAATATTTCATTTTAACATTGTTCAGTGTAATGTTGTCACTGGAATTTTGCTGCCAAGGGATTGTCTCACGTCAAAGTAAGCCTTATATAATTAATATGAATGAATGGATGGTTCTATTTGCTATTTGATTTCAGGAATGCCTCTATATATTTCCATTTAGAAACAATGCAAGGTATTTTATTGTTTCTGGATGGAAATATAAGGGAGCGTTCCTATAGAATTAAAATAGCATTGCACATTATGATGAAAAATGTCTCCCAGAAGAGGTTAGTTTATTATTTATTTATTATTATTAGATTTCTTAACCGCCACTTTCCCGAGGGACTTGGGGCAGTGTACAATGAACTAAAATAGACTTAAAATATAAATAAATTTAAAATATAAATTAAAAGATTAATAATTTAAAATTATATAAAAATTTAAAATTTAAAAAATTTTAAAAACCCAATCAACCCCAAAATTAATGTTCGGCCAGACCAGCTTGTTGGAACAAATGGGTCTTTAATGTGTACCGGAAGGTCCGCAGGTCTATAATGGTCCGGATCTCCGGGGGCAGTTCGTTCCAAAGGTTAGTCTTAGTCTCCAACATTAGGCATGGTAGTTCCCCACATATGTTGAATTATGATGGCCATCTTCTCTGATCATGCCCATAAGAACTGGAATCCTATACACTATTATTAGGTTTGCAGGTTACTCACCTCATCCTTAGTTTGGTTAGTTTGAGACAGGAATCTCTTTCTTGCCCCTTCCTATAAAACATCATCTTATATAACAGCACTATATAACTAGATAACTAGATAAGTCATTATTGTCTTCCTGTTAAATGTGCTATGAATAGTCTTTGTTTTCATTATACATAAAGGTATGCCCAAGCAGCTCTCTTGTTGCCTTCCTTGGCATTCTTTCTTTCTAAGATGCTTAAAATAATCCTGTTAAAGAACAGTATAATAATCATGATTGGCTCTTTTGCTTCAGCAGTATTGCCTCCATTTTTGCGTGGAGCAGAATGGTTAATCAAGCCTGTCTAGGTTTTTTGGTTTAGATATTTAACCATTTTCTATGTTTTGGATCAGTCTTTTGGTTGGCCATACATGCTGTTTAAGTGTTAGTATCTTTGTTTACTGGGGAGTCACTGTTATATGTTTTAATCTTTACTTGTTAGACACTCTAGAGTCTAGACAATTCCTAATCTGGTTGTTTGATTAATTTATTATCTCAGATTACAGTAATTGTAGAAATAAACAGTATTCATTTCAAAAGAGCTTTACATAAGATCTGTGAACACAATCTTGACGCAGTCACCTTTAACAACCTCATCTGCCTGTTCAGTACAGGAGGGTGGAGATTAAATTCAATCTACTTCACTATCTCAAGAACTCTGGTTGTGTTATCAGAACTGGGTCTTGTCAGTTTGAAAACCAAACATAAGCAGATATCACAAGGAATATTATCATTTTGTCACATAGGTGATAGGTAAAGTTGGTTTCAGCCCATTTTTGTTCAAAGATTTCCTTGGTTAACGCAAGTCTTTATAGTTAGGACTTTTGACCCATGCCAGATTCCTTAGGAGAGATTACAGTTGTATTTACCGCTTCTTGAGTAACTGCATCAGACTTGAGTTCAAGCAAGCAGTCTAACAGCTAATTTCATGAACTATCCACGGAAGCTTAAGAGGAAAAAAGATAAAATAAGATACGGATAGAATCCTGCATGATTTGTACTAGAACATTAAGATTTTCTGGATCTCAGTTGCAATGGGAGTGGGGGGTTCTTGTTGCCTATATGGATCTTGATCCAATGAATTCACAGATAGATTGGCCATGGGACCTGGCTTACATTGGGAGGACGAAGTAAATACTGAAAAAAAAACTGGGTAATGCACCTTGGGATGAACTTAAGAATGAAATGTTTCTTCCGTTTTTTTTTAACTTACAGGTATTTTAACTGCACTTCTCCAGGTGTGCAAGCCTGTGGTGTTCCTGCATCATGTTGTCTGAATCCCCTGGGAAATGGTACCATCCTGAATTCTCAGTGTGGCTTTGGCACCCTGGCCATGGAGGAGTTTGCAGTTCAAAGCACCATCTATCTTGGAGGCTGTGTTCCCCAGTTAAACAGGTGGCTCAATAGTCACGCAGGAACAATAGGCTTCTTTGCTGTAGTTTTGATTGTGATCGAAGTAAGTAGCTTATTTCTGGCCATTAAGCTCCTGGCAGGCATTGCTTCTGCTCGGACTCAAAATTATAGTAGGAAGGAGAGCATCCATTAGCTCTCCTAGTGAGAGAGATGGATGTATTCATAATCTTTTGAGGAATATCAAGCTAAAGTATTATATAATACCTTTTATACTAGTTAATTTAGCCAGGATAAAATGGACAGGGGAGAAAAAACAACAACAGCTGCTTTTCACATGTATTTATCTTGCTCATTCTCCTAGTTCCCTTTGTTTTCTGATAATTCCTGCTGCCTCTTCACTCTGTACAGATTTGTAAACATGATCGGAAGAAGAGGAATAATGTAGCAGAAGACCTTCACACCCAGGCCACTTCCCTATAAATCTAGTAACTAATTATTCATAGTCATTTATCAAAGCCATTCATTTCTGATTTTGATATGGAGCTACTTCCATTCCAGGTACAGGTTTCCAAAACAAGAAGCAACAAAATAGGAACACTTTGTCCCTTCTGATATTTTCTCACACTTTTCTGAAATGAAAGTACAGTAATTCAGAGTTCTATACTGTAGCAGATCTCCACTGAGGAGATACTAAGGGGCCAAATGCAAAAGGCACAAATGCCAGTACTTTGCCACATCTCACTTACAGAATACAGAATAATAGAGTAAGAAGAGGCCTTGGAGGTTTTCTAGTCCAATCAACGAGGAGACCCTATCTCATTCTGGACAAATAGCTGTCCAGTCTTTTCTTAAAACCTCCAATATTGAAGCACCTACAACTTACAGAGGCAAGACTTTAATTGTTCTCACTGTCCAGAAATTTCTTCTTATTTCTAGGTTGGTGGTCTCCTCAACAAATTTATCTCCCTAACTTCTTATTCTGACTTCAGCTGCTTTGGAGAATAGGTTGACTCCTTTTTCTTTGTGACAGCCCACAAAGAAGACTGCTATTATGCCATCCCTGGTCCTTCTGTTCATTAGATTAGGCATACTGTACTTCCTGCAACCATTCATTGTATGGTTTAGCCTCCATTCCCCATATCATCTTTTTCTTTTCTGCCTTCATTCTAGAGCAGTGGTGGTGAACCTATGGTACGCATGCCAAGGGGGCACTCAGAGCCCTCTTTGTGGGCATGTATGCCATTGCCCCAGCTCAGCTCCACCATGTTTCTCTGTAGTGTTTCTTGCTTGCTTGATGAAACAGAAGCTCACTAAAGAAAAAGATCTCACCTCTTGCAGAGCTGCTGGTGTTGTGATGCCCCGCCTCCTGCCAGCCAGCTGGTCTTAAGGTCTCTGCCGCGCGCGCATGCGTGCACACGAGAAACTTGCACTTTGAGCACTCGGTCTCTAAAAGATTCGCCATCTGGGCTCTAGAGTCTCAACATCTTTTTTTGGGTATTGTGATGACCAAAACTGGGTGCAGTACCAGAGATGAGTTTTCCAGAGATACTTATCTTGCCCTAATATAATATTTCCCTCATATTAATGCAGTCCTGGTTGTAAATAGTTTTTGGTTCTTCATTAATTATATATATATATATATATATAATTCTTTCCTTCTTAAGTCTATTCTGTGACATATTTTAATGTCTATAATCAACATTTGGCTCATAGAATTAAATGGCTCAATTGTTACATACGTAGCAACAGTATAAACATCCCTTCTAAAACTTAATGGCTTTGTGTGTGGTGGAGAAAGGAATTCTGGAAGGATCCAGGAGGCTGGAATTCTGTATTCATTTATCTAGAAGTAAACATTATTGACTTAATTGAAAGTATGTCTCCTCCATTAAAAAGGAAGTTGAGATTCATTTAAATAAATACCTATCTTGTCCAAAACACTTTATTCTGTTTATTCTTAGTTGAAAGTTTTCCTCTTCAGGATTATATAGGAGAAGCACATTAACATTTTCAATATTTTTATTTTGTACAAATGTAAATCTGTAATTATTCAGGTTTATTTTAAATCTGCAGTCCATCTCCTGGACTTTCAATTATTGGCATCTTACCTAAGCAAGGAATATTACAGTAGTTTTCAGTTAGGTCAGCTACTGCTTAAAGTTTTATGATCCAAGGGACAGATCAGAAGGAAAAAGGACCAGTTTTGTTTAGTGGCTAAGATACCAGGCTAGAAATTAGGAAACTGAGAGTTCTAGTCCCATTTTAGGCATGAAAGCCAACTAGGTGATTTTGGGTCAGTCACTCTCTCTCAACCCATAATGTCAGGTTTGGGCAACAAACAGTCAGTTCCTGTTACAACCAATGAACACTCAGATGATCCAGAAAAAAAGGAGGGATCCTGCACATGTGGGGAAAAAAACACGAGGATTTTTTTTAAAAAGATTAGAAGGAAATGATGGACTTGTAAAATGTGGGGCTTATTGTGTATAAAATGAAATCATTTCTCTGGTCCGTTGTGACTTTTTTTTTTTGCAAATGTTTAATTGGAAGGGATGAAATTCTTGCAGGAACGATAGTATGAAACCAAGTCTAAGATTTATTCACTTGGATTTTATTTTATTGAGCAATTGCTATAGGCCCCAACAGCCTACTACTGGGAGAGTGGATTTGCAGGGCTAGGAATATGGATAATGCTCATGCTCCTGAATTGTTCTTGGTTGCTGAATGAAAGGCATATATCCGGCCTGTTTCTGGCTTCTATATCTTCAAATGATACCATACTGTGCCAGTTCGTGGAGTTCCAGGTGGCTGAAAGCTTCCCAGGGACAGATCACGGTGATATCTGAAAAGGAGGAGAGCCCACATCAATTCAACCCTTATTGCTTCTTGTCAGCATTAAGTTTCTGATGATATGAACATTTCTTCCAAGCTTGCAAGGTGTTTGAAAAATCAGACAGTGGAATGGGATCATGATCAGTCTTTGAGTCCTTTGGAAAGGTGCTGAGGGTCACCTTTGTGCCATCTGATCTAAGTATCAGTGCAGATATTACCTACATAATGACAATTCAATATTCCATATAGCCATTTAAAATGATAGAGGACAAAATGGGCTACAACAGTGGTCCCCAGCCAAATAAATAAGGACATTTTAGAAAGCAGAAAGATTGATTCGGATCTCTGTTCGGACCCCTTGTTCATGTGCATTGAAGCTTAATGTGTAATTGCAGCTCATAGGTTGTGTGAATCCATTACATTTTGGCTTATTCACTAACAGTGCTTGTGAAGCATAGCTTACTGCGTAGCATAAAACCAGCTGCAAACAAAGTGCTTTTATAGGCATTTATGAGAGAGAAAAATATCAGAGAGTATTTGTGCCTCTGATAGCATTTTTGGAATAGGATGATAGCCAGGGAGATGCTTATAGTATTCCTAGGTCCATAGAATGCTTCTAATCCAGCCTCCAAAAGCTACTTAAGCATGCAAAAGCACAAACACAGCAATTGTTGGGCTGCAACAAGGTGTTCAGAAAGGTGCTACTTTTGCACTCTCACACACGCCAAAACAGCTTTTGGAGCATTATTTGTCTCTACACATTGCAAAATAATCATACTTCAGCATGATGTCTGGCCCCTTTACAATGGTACAAATAAAAACGTTGATTTAAAAAAAAAGATGTGCCACATGCAGCTTAATGCTGCTAGACTTCATCCAGGTAGACCTTCTGTGCTAGGTACACCCACCCTCTCTGCCAAAACTCATTACTGTCTGATAATCTACAATAAAAGTATCTCAGGGACATTTTGAAGCCATTTACTTCCCTGTATGGTGAGCCTTCCTACTAATGTCCCCAGAATCCAATTGCTGTGCAAGGACCACTTGCAGTTGGGTAAATATGATGCTCCTGTTGCAATCCTGGATATGGAAGGAAAAAAAAAACCTCCCAAGAAGAAAATATGAGGAGACCCATGAAAGCAATCTGGCTGAAACTGTTCTTTTTGCACCTGCTGGTCTGGAGATGCTTCCAATAATCATACAAATCAGCTAAGAGGAGTCAGTGGAATTGTGTTGGCTCTGCCCAGATCTGCCTACCCTACTAGATAGCAATTCCCTGTTGTTGTTTTGGAGCAAGTTCTAGGGTTGATTTTTCCTAAAATAAATTGATAAATATCTGATGTGGATTATATTCCTTTTTGTGCAACCCACCCAGAGAATGCTCGTTGTAAAAAAGAACAGAAATACAACTGCCAAAATATAGTAAGGGAGTAAAATGATAGGAACGAGGAATTCACCATTAGACGAAGGAAGCAGGCCTCTAACAGTAGAAAGGTTTCAATGTGAGTTGGGACATTGCCCAAAATATCCCATCCATGGCTGAAAAGAGCTGCACCTGCCCTAGCAATGCTGAGAAGAATTACTAAAATGCAAGGAACCTGCAGAAGCCTGACATTCTCACTTCAGCACTTCAGTTAATGTAACCAGTTGATCCTTCGTACCTGTTCCCAAGCCTTCCATACCAGGAATGTCATCGCCAAACCTGCAAAAAAAAGAAAGAAAGAAAGAAAGAAACAAAGAAACCATTTTCCTAAAACGTTGGCTTCTATATAGGATCGTTTCATGGAAATATTAACTCTTTATTCAGTTGCACATAGGCTGGGTGATTAAAAAAAAGCTTTTGTTTTTGACAGAAGAGAATGGTAGAAATAATATAAGGGAGTTCAGGCATTGGTCTGCGACTACATTGCAGGGAAACACCCATAAGCAATATGTACAGGTAGTCCTTGATTTATGACCACAATTGAACCCAAAATTTCCATTGCTAAGCAAGACGGTTGTTAAGTGAGCTTTGTCCCATTTTATGACCTTTGTCAGTTACTAAACAAAACCACTGCAGTTGTTAAGCGAATCATGCAATCATTAAGTGACTTTGCTTGTCACAAGCCAGCTGGGAAAGTGACAAACAGTGACAGTGCAACTGTCACAAATATACGTCACTTGCCAAGAGCCCAGATTTTGATCATGTGACTGTGGTGATGCTGCAACAGTCGTAAGTGTGGAAACTGGCCATAAGCCATAAGTTTTTTCAGTACTGTTGTAATTTCGAACACTTGTTAAATGAACGGTTGAAAGTCAAGGACTGCTGTATTTGTTTCTTTTCTGTCATACTTTACACATTACAATTAACAACAGTTGTGGGTATGGCCCTGGAAGTCACATTGTGGCTTTGAAGGGCCATTTGGGTTTGGAATTCAGCATGGGCAGCTTTGATTTAAAAGAAAATGAACATTCTTCTTCCTGCAAAATAACACTGTGTGTCTCACCCTTGAACACCTTTCTTTGGTGGCTTGCTCTTGAACTGCCTGGTTTGTCTCTGTTTGAATTTGGGAGGGCCTTTCCTGGGAGTGACAGGCCCCCCACTCACCCGGGTGGCAGACTTGAATTCTGGTTTTGGAACTTCAAGGTTCATGGCTGGAATGAAAGAAAGCCACTTTTGAACAAAAGCCCTCCTGATTCTGGTTGGGTTAATCTGTTAGATAGAAAAGAAAAAATATATAAAAAATAATAATTGGGAATCTTATCATCAGATGCAGTTGAAATATGTCCCCTATAAACTCCATTTCTTCAAGGAATATATTGTTAGAAGGCAAAACCATTTAAACATTAGAAAATGTTTCTCAACAATAAGACAAACCAACTGAGAGGTGATGGTCATCATTCATTCATCCATTCATGGATGTGTTGAAGGAGAAGCTAAGCAACGAACCATCTGTGATGTTTTAAATGGGACTCCTGTGCTAATCAGAGGGTTGGACTCAAGGATCTCAATGGACCGTTGCAGATATATGATTCTAAGACTTGGACAAAAGAAATCAACAGGGAAATTCATTTAACATATCATATATGTGTGAACCCAGCCATGCGCTAAGGTCACTTAATGAAATAACGATTGCATAATCCTCCCCACTTCATGGGATCTGTCCCCATGGGACATGCTTGCAGGTGACATACTGACTGTTCTTTGCTTTCAATGTGACTAGAAAGATCTGATGTACATACTTGGGTTGGGGGTCTATTTATGCAACTCTGATGCTGAGGCACCAGTTCTTCTGAAGACACTAAATTTTTCAGAGCCAATCAGAAAAATCAGGCTGCGCTCCAGAAAATTTCTGGTTTCTTTCCTTGGCACTGCTAAGATGTGATTTGCTCAAGCATTGTCCTGTTGTGCTGAGATCACTTAATGTTTCCATGTCCATCACTAGAAATGAGTCTGAGGGGAACACAACACAGTAAGATACTAAGGCAGAAGAATATTTCACCAAAGAGCCCTATGCTGAACTTGTTGCTGATAATCATAGGGCAGACAGTCCACTTGCCAGGCATAATATTGGCAGCAGACCAGTGTGTGTGTATGTGTGTGTGTGTGTGTGCGTGTGTGCGCTTATTGGGCATCATTCTGGAGGAAGTCTGGGTTTAACGAACCCTTGCATTTGCTCTGGTGCAAAGACACATCTTCAGCAGATCCAGGGATTTTTACTTTGGGCAATTCTGCATTGATTATTGGCTGCCGTCCAGAAAGAACAATGAGATAAAACTACATTAGTCTCATCCAGGGTGACACTTCTCAGGTTCACATTCAAATCCCTGAAAAGATGCTAATCTGATTAGAATGCTCCACCCCCTAAGTAATTTTAGGCTTGTTCCCAGGATGGAAAAGGATTTTCTTGGTTTGTTTCATCACCTCTTATTAATTTTCTCAAAGTTGTTCTATCACCCATCTTGATAAATTCAGCCCTGCAAGAGCAATGTTGCCTTTTTAGGGTAAAATACTAGAAATCATGGATTCTACAATTCATCTGGCAACTAAATTTGGAAGAATTTGCCTTCCTTCCCCCAGACATTTTCCATGGGCTAAGAACACAGTTACATACATTTAAAAAATCTAGTTCCAATCTACCTGCAATGCACTACCTTCACAAAAGCTTACATTTTCACCTTTTTCTTAGAAACTTTAACATTTTGCAAATCTAGCTGTTCCTCTCACATCCATGAATATAACCAGCGTCCACTATTTTAATTACCCTTTGTGGCTATCAAGATCCACTTCTCATGCTACCAAAATCTGTAAAAGCTTTGATAGCTAAACTCCAATTCTTCCATGAAACTACAGTCTCATTTGCATTTAGACTTACATTTAGCCTCATTTAAATTGCACAACACATTAATTACCCTAGGAGAAAAGTTAGTCACCGGCTTTGTTTAAAAACCACCCACCTGGGTCTCTTCCTTGCAGATGGATATAACCTTCCAGGAATACAGCCACAGCTACTTCCAGAAGAATGTAACAGCTGGAAAGTGGGTGGAATAAATTGGCTGGTGACTAAAAACTGATACAAACTTTGGGTTACTTACCAGAAGTTAAAGACGCACCTACACAAATCCTTATCACAAGTCTTAATGATAGCAGGTCTGTATGAGTCAGCCTTTATAATATGCATCTGTAGTTGGTCAAAGCATGTTCTGGAAGGTTCAGAGGTGTTACAATGTATTATATTCCTCATAATAGGTTTATGACTCCTGTTTTTAATCCAGTATCATCCCTAGTTTATAGATACCTACATTGTTTATAGTTTGTGTGCTTAGGTCAGGGAGAGGAAGTAATACAAATAGTCACTGGCTTACAAACACAAATGGAACTGGAACTTCTGTCACTAAGTGATACGGTTATTAAGTGAGTCACACAATTTTATGACCATTTTGCTAGGAGTTGTTAAGTGAATGCAGTTTTCCCCATTGAACTTCCTTGTTGGAAACCTCCTGGGAAGGTCACAAATCATATTCACGTGACCCTCTAGATCAGGGGTGTCAAACTCAAGGCCCGAGGGCCAGATCCGGCCCATGGGGTACTTAGATCTGGCCCACAGGGCCACCCTAGAAACAGCGAAGGAGTAGCCTGTGGTACTTCTGCTAGTGAAAATGGAGCTTCCCAAGCTCTGTTTTCACTGGCAGAGAGTTGCAGGAGGCTATAGCAGCTGAAAACGGAGCATTTTTTTGACAGAGCGCTTGGGTCACCACAGGTACTCCGAACATGAGTGATGTCGAGCTGGCCATGTGCATCCTGGCCATGCCCCCCCCCTCCCAAAATCAAACACAACCCTGATGCAACCCTCAATGAAATTGAGTTTGACAGCTCTAGATGCTCTAACTATTGTAAATACATACAGGTTGCAAGCACCCAAGTTTTGATAATTGATCACAGGGATGCTGCAGCAGTCGTAAGTATGAGGACCAGTTATAAGTCACTTTTAGCATTGTCGTTAAACAGTCATTAAGCAAATGGTGGTATGTCGAGGATGACTCATATATTTTCTACACCATATTTTAAAATTCGAACAACAAAAATATTTTTAAACAATGTTACTGGGATACATTTTAAAAATTTGCCTTGATTAACTTTAGAAACTCCCCAGGACCCACTCTCTTTTTCTAGCACCCTGTAAATGAATCTGTTGTATACTGCGCATGTGCAGGAAGTCGACTGACAGCTGATTGGCTGTCAAAGCGGCGCTTCCCATTGGCTGGAT
>JAEANM010009806.1:0-16159 GCA_017656035.1 Myanophis thanlyinensis
AGCCATGCTGGCTCAGGAATTCTGGGAGTTGAAGTCCACGAGTCATGAAGGAGCCGTAATTGCCCACCCCTGGATTAGTATAATGAGCTCTACATGGGGCTACCTTTGAACATTATGCAGAAGTTGCAGCTACTGCAGAATAAGTGGTATGAGCAATTCTGGGAGCCCCTGGAGTTGTGCATGCTAGAGTTCTGCTGTGTGAACTGCACTGGGTTTCAGTTTGCTTCTGGGTCCAGTTCAAGGTGTTATCAGTTTTAAAACTCTTCATGGCATGTTCCAATTACTTTGACCCATCCCGCCTGGTCTGGCAGGGAGGGCATGCTGTAGATCCCATTAAAGAATTTGGGACTGGTGGGATCTAGGAAGAGGCGTTCTCTGCCATTGACCCCGCCTTTTGAAATATCTTACTCCAGAGATGAGGCAAGCCCCTCACTTTTTTGGTCTTCCAGAAGAGAGTTAAGACTTGGTTCTGCCAAATACGTAGCATGAGGGTCAAAGAGTGTTATGCAATCCCAGGGATGACTGGTGGCTATTTTTAATTTTAATTTTTAATTTAAAAATTTAATTTGTAAATTTCAGTTTTGTTTTTAATTGCTTTTACTTGGTCTTTTAAGTTTCATTTTTATATTTTATCATGTTGTATGTAAGCTGCCCAGAATCACTTTAGTAAGATAAGTGGTTTAGAAATTTGAAAAATAAAAAACATTAATATTATTGTGCACATTGACTAGATGTAGTACTATGTATGCATAAACATGCACATCTGAAACTGTTTAATATATCATTGCCTTTTGATATATCTTTTGCTGTAATGAAAAGTTTTGAACAGCTTAGTTTTTTTTCTTTTAAAAAGTATTTATTCCATTTTCACAGCTTGTCTCTTTGGAGAATAAACAATAAGTAGGATAATAAACAATGATGAACATTTTAACTGAAATTCAATTGTAAATAAAAATGTGTATGCGGTGACCAAGCTGTGCACATCGTGTATTCTCACTTCAGAAAACTAAGTATCTGTTTAAATCTGTAAAAATATTCTGAGTGAAGTTGCTGCAATGCAATGATTCTAGAGAAAATGTATGTGGCAGAGTGAATATTGATCCCACCAATATGATGTATCTCCTGCTGATAGAAGAAATTACAGTACAAGCTCCAATGCTATGTTATTTTGGGGATGGGGTGTTGTGTGGAAATCCCCTCAGTGCTGTTCTATTAAAATACAGAATGACTTGAGTACATTCATTGACTGGCTAACCTCAGTCCTCATATAATTTTTTAATCGTATTTTTCTGTAGCTTTCATAGTATCCTGGATTGCTGGTAATAAATATAGTGACAGTACACAAACAGAAAAGTATACACCACAACATATATCAGTAAATTGTAGTGGGGTTAAATCAAATCTTTGAATCTGTAAATGGTGCGTTCAAGATTTTCACTGGTTTGGAAGAAGCCAGGATATGTAAAATGTTACATGAGTCTATGCTTTTTAAAACAATAGAAGAAACGAATCTCTAGGAATAAATCACACACACACACACACACCTACCTACCTACCTACCTACCTACCTATCTCCATCTCTTGGGAAACAGCCAAAATGTTTCAATCTTACCAGTACCAGTCCAGCCTTAAGTAGTTAAGGCACTTGACCTGAAAGTAGGACATTTTGGGTACTTGTTATTCCTTAAGACATGAGAGCTGGCTGGGGGATTTTCAACCAGTTACACTCTCTTAACCCAATCCGCATCACAGGGTTGTTTTTGTGGGGAAAATAGGAGGCAGGAGAATTACATACATTGCTTTAAGTTGTGAAGTAAAGGTGGGATATATAAATCTAATCATAAATAGTACAATCAAAAAATATTTTCTTTTTGTTCTCTGATGAAAAGTTGGCTCCATCTTTGATAAGCAGATCTTGCTTTCAGTGAATTTAACCAAATGATTCCTCACATGTATTTCTTGTTAAAATATATTCTCTTTTATTTAAAGTAGCGATCTCTCACAGTTGTTGACAGATTGTTATTACAGTCTTGGTAATATTTTTTTCTTGAAATATTTTGAAATATAATTTGTGATACTGTTTAATCATTAGATGCATTTCCTGATTTTAATGGAAACATAAGTTCTGTGTGAAATTTTTGTGACAACTTTCATTTAAAACTGATCTTTTAATAGCACACTTCATTTAAATTTGAAAACTGAGGGAAGGCTGATCAACAGAAGTAGGTAGAAGGTTAGAAAATGACTCCATTTTTAGTCTACTTCCATTTCTTTTGAATTGAATTGATGCAGTGGTAGTTTTCAATGTATTTTGTAGATATTTTTTTTTATAATACTCCAGTTGATAGGGAGCAGGTTTATGTAGTGCTTAGGGTATAAGCCCATGAACTACGCGACTGTTGAGGTCTAGTCCCATCTTAGGCAAGAAGCCAGCTGGGTGATCTTGGGCTAGGCAGTCAGTCTCAGCCCAAGGAAGGAAACAGTGGCAAACCACTAATAAAAATGTAAAGAAAACTGCCGGGACTAATTCATGAATCAGGAGGGGTCTATTTGAAAGACAGCCAGACAGACAGACAGACAGACAGACAGAGAATAACTTAAAATTAGTATAAATGAAAGATGAAGAATAATTTAGAATGAAAACACTTAATTTTTTACCCTTATGGTTTTGGTACCATGAGGGGAGAATATACTGATTTATGTCTCTTCACTTGATATTTTGGATACGAATCAAAAAGCATAATATACATTTGACGGTGCTTTCCAAAGAGTATGTATGGTGTGCAGTTACACATTAAATAATTATGCTTCCTGTTTAATAAAAAGAAGAAACTATTCCAAATTCAAAACAGAAATTATGTAAAATTAATAATTCAATCTTATGTTTATATACAATCTTGAAAAATACTGTTTTGTCATTAAAAATCTGATACAAAATAGTAACAGAAGTTGCATTATATTATTAAACTGTTTTTATTCATAAAATAATGTGTTTACCTAAAATACCCACTTACTTTCACCTTATCCTACTCTGTGCTTTGTATGTAGGAAAGAGTTATCTGTTTTATGCATTGAAAGGCTGATACAATAAATGAAAGCCTTTTTTTCTGGGGGAAAGAAATTTTACTTCTCTTTCTTGAAAATATAGTTTCCTCTTATGATGAAAAATTGTGTATCTCTGTTTCTCTATTCCTGTAATTTTGATTTGCTGAATTTGAAGAAGCAAAATGTGTAATATTTGCTCTGGGCCTGTTAAAGGAGTTCATACAAAACATACTGTAGTATACTTTTACACAAGCTTACTTTTACTACATGGGATTTTCTTTTTTTTTTGGGGGGGGGGGGATAATTTTAGCTGCAAATTCTTTATAATGATCAAAACTAGTAGCCCGATTTGAACATGGCAAGTTATCTTTAGCTTAACATTATCTTCAAGCATGGTTCAAAAATACTAGCACTGGGATTTAACATTGTATGAGCTGTACCAGTGAATGAGTATTCCAATTTTTGGTTTAGTTTTTTGTGCTATAATCTCACTGATATACATTCCACAGTGAAAAGTTATTCCAGTATATTAATAAAAATGCCAATAGTCTTATATTAAAATTTAGCCTGTACTATAGTTTCTTTTATTAACAATAGATATGCTCTGTACTATGAAACTATGTATATACATAATGTTCATCCATCCTTACAATGGTAGTAATAGTGGTAGTCTCTTACAGCTGAGTTTTTTTATTCAATTTTGAAGAAAAGATTTCTCCTCTGTCCAAATTATATTAATCTTTTTCCTCCCTAGAGTGTGAATTGCAAAAACAGACATTTTTCATCAAGAGAAAAATGAAAACTAAGAAAAACTGAAATTTTAAATAGCTAGATTAATTTTCATATGTGATTTATTGCTATTTTTTTCTGAAATTTCTACATCATTATTATATATGCTTTGGTCTCTGTATTCTGAATATGTTTTTTCTTTTTTCAGTACCATTACTTGGATCCTTCTGCATCATATACCTTTGTCAATTTATTTTATTTTTAAAATATGTTAACTGTTTCTAGATGATGTGTTGTAGATGTGAGAAGACTGAACAGTAATTTTGATTATATGTATTATGTTGCACATCATTTAACTACATTTTAAGATGACTTAATATCATGAAACAATAATACATTAGTGAACATCATTGTAAAGTTTCAAAACTTTAAAATGTATATCAATGAATATTTTTTTAGAAATGGGGTATGACAAATCCAGAAAAATCTTTTTTGGGGTATAATTGGGGGTAATTTGTAACTACAAATTGTTCCATTATTAGGCTAAAAAACAAGGGCAATTCCTGATTTTTGTGTTGAAATAACAATCTTGAATTTATGGACATCTAAAGCTCTGCTAATGTTAAGTGAACTATTGGTTGTTTCAGTTGAATTACTTCATATATTCTATGTCTTGATTAAATACTGCTTTAAGGGTTTGTTACGGTACTTTGATTTAGGCAAAAGTCATTGTTGTACCTGGAAATTTTGTAGGGACCATTTGAAGCCAATATTTCTTACTAAAATTGTGTTTGCGGTTAACTGAAGATAGTCAGATGTATTTAAATTGTTGATTGTGCCTTTGGGTGAGATGACATGGCCTGTAATCTGTTCATTCCACTTTATGAGAAACTTGGAAAGGTGGTGACTCTGTCAGATTAATGCTGTGTTTTTATGTGAAGAAACCCTTAAGGAAAAAACAGGATTTGATTTTAAGTTCCTTAACTGATACCTTTCAATAGTTTAATATTATAATTTAAATTTAAGAGATAGCCATTAAAATGCATGGCTACATTATTAATACTGTTTTGTTTCATTGTTGCTTTTGTTTAAATGGTGCATTTGATAAAATAGAAGTATAAATTATATGAGTTTATTGAAATAAATACGGCTGTTTTAGTACTTTTCACAAGATATTTTGTTTTATGCACAGATTATGTGGGTTTTAATAATTTGGAAAAATTATCTGATTCTTGAGTAAATTGTTTTAACAGTAATCATCTATTAAAACATATTGTCTTTTTTCCTTCTGGCATTGATCAGCCTTTTGAAGATTGGTTTAGAGATTTAGTTTCTGACCTCTTACTTAGTTGCAGTGATTCAGTCTCCTAAAAAATTCTGCAGCTTCATGCTTATAACTAAACTACAAAAGCTTTGCCACTTTGGCTATTAGGTTTTAAGTTCAAGACTGGTAAATCATAGTCTCATGTTCACACAAGTTACATTTTTCCTGCTTCCAGGGAGTTCTAAGCAACAAAGAACACTATTCATAATTTGAAGAGAACCCTTTCATGAAAGTAGAGACAAACATAAACACTTCTAATCCTTCTTGAGATCAGACATCCAAAAAAAACCCCAACAACCCATAACAATAAACTTCCTTGCACATGTTGCAGTGAACAGCTGGGCAAGCAAACTCAGAAATCAGACTTTTCTTTTTATTATGAGAAAAGACATTCGTGAGTGGATTACATACATTCACTGTAAGTGTTAATTGGATTATAAACAGCTATAAACCTTTAAATGTGACTGTAGCTCGACAGTCTGGTAGGATCCTGAGCATCTGGTCAAGCGGTGGGCAATTTTTTGTCCCCTCCAGCCATCATGTTCACTTCATCATTATTAAGCACTTCATAATGCTTTGAGCATATGTGTGTTTGTACTTGATAAGGAAGAAGGCAAAGCAGTTGAGAAGCACAAGGAAAGAGAGGGTAAATCACAATATTATAAATAAACAGAGAGTATAGGAGAGAGCAAAATCATATTAAAATCAGCAAAATATGTAATGTTTTTTAAAGTGAAAATATTTTTTCATGTGATATAATTTGAATAAGATGCTTTCTTAACTGTTACTTGGAAAGATAAATACTTAAGTGTTTTGCCGGTCCAAATGCTTTTAACAAGAACCTCACTAGGTTGCCAGTTTTAAGATTAATATTTTATTTTTAAAATGTAGACCTTGCATGTTTTAAATTTGATCAGTGAAGTGATATATACATCTTGCATACCCCATTTTAAACATTTTAACAGAGATCTCTGACTCTTACATATTGCTGGTCTGTTTATCTAATTGATTAATTTAGATATAAGTGTACATTCTTGAGCTTCCTTTGTAAGACAGTTAAAGCTGCTGAACTGTTATCTTCAACTTACGTTTAAACTGTATGTTAAGCTGGCATTGTTTAACACTATGCTTTCACATCAGTTACTATAGTATCACAGCTAACCATAACTGACGCTTTGGATTGCTTTTCTGGGTATATTTTAAGCATGGCTGTTCTTTTAATAAAATACCTCTTTAAAATATAATACTGTTACTCTAGTTTCTGCTTTAATAGTTTGCATTAATTATTGAAGTACAATAAGTATCACTTGGTAAATCATAACAATGCCTTAGTTTTACATATGTGGGTATTATTTTTTCATTTTCCAGCTTTAAATAAACAGTAATAGAGAATTGAAATCTTGACAAACAGTTCTAGGCAAACCCAATTAAAGGAATGTAATGGATTTTAAAAACAGCATATAAAATCAGTTATTTGAATAATCTAACAAACAGAACAAAAACCAAACAGATCACCTTACAGGTTTGAAATCTCTGATATGACAAACCAAAGCAGTATTATTATTATTATTATGAGAAAAGCTAAATTATTTTATTCAAAAAACAAACTTACCTAGCAGATGATTGATAATTTGTGGATGCAGTCTCTCCAAATACTGAGACTGACTCTCCAGGTAGGAAGCTTTTTCTGTTAGAAATGCATTCTGCACACTAGCTTTCCAATTTCTTTTTCTCTACTGTCTGTGTGGCTGCCTCATTTGCTGGTGCTGCTTCATCTTGTGGCTGCTTGCTTCCAGTTTACTCCCAGTTATTCCATATCCTTTGGGTTGACTCTGTAAGTGATACTTAGATTACTCTTCTCTTATGATGCTAACAGAACAAGAGCTGGACTTTGCATCTTTCAAACAATAGAGGCAAAGACATCAATTCTAGTTAACTCAAGTGTTCAGCATTTATCAAATATTAATTGAAAGCTAGAACACCCAGTAAATCCCATCTGCTTTTGCATATGAATTCCAATAGTGAAAACTTGTTTCTGTTATTTTTTTTTAAATCCAGTACAACGAAGAACTATGTTATCTCAAAAGGTAGGATCAACAAAAATGGTCTTTAGGTTCTAACTTTTCACCTGCACAGCCTGCATTTGGTAGGAATGTTGAACAGTATGCTCTTCTGTGGCTTCTGTCAAACACAGAAGTGAAATGCTGCTTACGAACAGAGGAGAAACTCCCCAAGGGTTTAGTGTTTGTTGTGTCATATCTCAAGACAGTGAGTATGCATGGCATCAATGAGTTGCTTTATATGAGCTATTTCAAGTCAGGCACTGTACTGATAGGATAATATTTTCTAGGCATTAATCTACTAATTTATTTCTTCTGATGGTCAACAGTATCAGTAGACAGAGAATTTAAATGATTGTACAGGCTTCTGTATGCCTATTCCATATTGAATAGTTTCTCAGTCCAGAAATCCAATCACTAGGAAACTGGACATATATTTTGAGGCATTTCCCCCCCCCCCCCAATTTAAAATCTCTTTTTGTACTTATTATCTCTAAATAGTAATAACCAAAATTGCTATTATATTTAAAGTTTCTTTCATTACTGAGGTTATTGACTTATTTCATACTACATATTTCAAATCCAAATCACGTTTCTTTTTTTTAAAGCTTTTAACCATGTCTCTGTAGAAGAATGCTCCAGTCTTTCTTTTCTTTTTTAAAAATAATGTGTGTTTAGGATTGCAATACAATTTCTAGTCTCTTGCATTTTTCATTAAAAATGTGGCTTTTGAATTCTTCCTGGGTTTGATTTTCTTTCATATACTAGGAATCAGAAAAATTAACAGAACTTAACTAATGGAGATGGAGATCTGAGTGTCTTCACAGATGACTTCCTTTAACAGAAAGGAAGTCATTTTTTGTGTGCAGTTTCTTGTCACATGAAAGTTTATACCAGAGATTTTGTTATGCCTCAGCCATATCCTTTTTGTTCCAGCAGAAGGCTAAGTTAGAAATAACTCTTCCATTTATGGAACATCAAAATCACTGGTAGCTAATTGCTAACATAAGTAAGAAAATAAATTACAATAGGCTTGTGACCACCATTTTAATATGTATCATATTTTTGGTTCCATATTCAATTTCTTGACAGATTCGTCCACTTAATTAATGAAGTTTGTTCTAATTATGCTATCCGTATATCTTTTCACTTTACACACGCTCAAAATTAGATAGCTTGATCCTAAAATATGCTTTTACCTCTGTGAAATTTACCTGGTTTGTACAAGATTATGAAGACAAATAGTTACACAGAATAACCTTCATCTTCTTTATGAAGGCCAGGATCACAGGTACAATGTTTTAACATGGGAATGGGGTTAAAATGCTAAAGAATGTTCAGGTTACATGCTTGCAGAAAATTTCTCATTCAGTGAAAAGGCCATACATTTGTACTGGCATGCAGACACCCATGAAAATGTTGAAAACAATAATGTATCAATATTAGTTAAGATATGGAAATTTAGCAATTTGAAAGTTATCAAAATTGTATCTACTTCATTTTCCAAATATAATTGAGCCAAATTACTGACAAGAACAATTAATGTAAGCACTTTTCTCCTTCCTTTATTTAATTGTGAGTCATTTTATGTATACACCGTAGTCTTAGCTTCCTAGAGCATATACCTTGCTACATAGTCTAAGCTGATGCCTACCTACCAGGGGTGTATGTTTAACAAATTTAACTTGATCAAGGTGCTAGCAAGTGTATGGCAAATCTTTATAATGATTGAATTTTACAGTAAATCTTAACAGATTGATTTGTGAGAGCTGAAAGTAAACAAATGTTGAGACTATGTTTCAAATAAAAAAAATAAGTGATCTATTCTGGTAAACTTGCAGTTGCCAGGGCTTTGGTGTTGGCTGATCAAGTATATCTCCCACCTTAATATTTTACCTCCATTTTACATCTGCATCCATTCAAATTCCAGAGAGAGAGTTTGGAAGATGGACTTGGAAGGCCAGAAAGAAATCAAAATAAATTTTGTTCTAATTTTATTTTGCCAAATGCCACAAGATCAGAAAGGATTCTGAGAAGTAGCTGAACACTAGAGGTTCTGACTGGCAAATAAAGGATCTACATTACATTGAATGGATGGTTCCACTAGGTATGGAAGGTGGATTGCTGGTCTTTTTGGTTTCTATCCAATAATAATGTGGACTGTTTAACCTGCAGTGCACTCAGCATAAGGATTTATGGGATTCTGGTGAGATTGGGAAAAGACTCACCAAAATGTTTTAGAGCAGAAGCTAATGAGCTCTGAAGAGGAAAAGTTCCATGTGCCAGAAATAGATGGAAGAAAAGCAAAAGCTAAGTTTTATTTGTCTGGGGATCACAAGACAATCCAAGGTCACCTGTCAGGTTTCTGAATTGTAAGTGATGGTAAATTGCCAATTCATTTCATAAGCTTTTTTCTTAACCTAGGCAGATAAACAGAAGGCCTATTAATTAGTAACATAAAGATGTCCTTATATATCAGGAATGCACATTGTTAGGCACATATCAGAACAGGTAAAACACAAGCTGCTTTGCCATGCAAAAGGAGAGCCGTGTACTGCCCCGACAAAAGAATATAAACTCACTTTCTAGGAGTGAAGCTGAAAAAGTGAAAGTGCTTTCCACTAAAATTTGGCTGATACGCAAACTATTTCTTCCAAACTTTGCAAATGGTAGTGTAAAAGGGGGCTACAAAACCCAAGGAACCTGTGTAGCCTTACTTGCTTTAGTCAGATCCTTGAACCCACATAAAAATGTCCATTCATGCATACTAACATTGGAAACATAATTGAACAACATTTTATATGTTACTAAATTTGTAAGTGTGTGTGTGTGTGTGTGTGTATTGCATGATTAAACAAGCAGAAAAGTTGAAGGTACATTTATAATATACATTTGAAGGAGATCTGCTGTTCACATAACAGCTATTTAGTTCTTTTTCTTTTTTGCCAATTATATATACATATTATATTTTTTTAAATTCTTGCTTTCTGAGCATTCAGGGCAGTATATATTATTGTAAAGTAATTATTTAGTATTTCAGTTTAAATCATTACATTTTGTGAACTAAATATGTGATTACTGTCTAAAATGAATTAAATCTTTTCTAAAGCTATAATTTTAACATTTGGTTTAGTCTTTTGTATGTTCTATTATTTTTGTCTAAGGGAACTAGATAAAATTTCATAAAGAATCAGAAATTCGGGAGATTTTGTATGCATATATGACTGTATATTCATGATATTGCTGTTACTATTATTCTGTTTCCTAAGGGGGTTTCCTAATAGAGTTTTCTCTAAATAGTTACACTTATACAATTGTTGAAAGGGACTTCAGATCTAGTCCAATTTCTTGTTTGATCCAGGTTCTGTTAAAGCATTTTGATTAGATGGCTGGTCAGTCTGTCCCTAAAGACCTCCAATGAAGAGAATGTACCACTTCATGAGACAGACTTTTCACTGATTAACAACTCTTGCCATCTGGAAATTGTTTTTAATATGTACCCAGAATCTATTTCCCTGCAGTTTCAACCCATTGATGCTCTCTGTAGCAAAAGAGGGTAAATATAAATAACCTTTGGATATTTGAAAAGTATCTTATCTCAACCTTTATATATACCTCATTCCCAGTTCCTTAACCATTCCTCATAAGACATGAGAGACTTTTCCAGTTCTTTCATCATTCTGATAGTTCTCATCTAAACTCTCTCTAGATCAAGGGTCCCTAACCCCCCATCTGTGGACCAATACTGGTCCACAGCATGCCAGAAACTGGGCCACACAAACAAGTGAAGCCCCATCTGAGCGATGCAGGCAGTACAAACCACGTCCCTTCTGGTCCACAGAAAAACCTCTCTCCATGGAACTGGTCCATGGTACCCAAAAGATTGGGGGCCGATGCTCTAGATTGTTGAAATATTTTTATACCGTGGCATTCAGAACTGGAATCAATGATTCAAGTGAGTCCTGGTCAAGGCAGAGTAAAATGGAACAATTAGTTCCCATAGCTTCATTCTTTATTCTGATTAATGCATCCCTAAAGAGCATTTGCCTTTTTATCAGCTGCACCATCCTGTTGGGTGATACTGAAGTAAAGCTGGTCCTAGAACATCCAGATCATTTTTGCTGGTATTATTACTGAACTATGTTCCCTAATCTATGCCTGTGCTTTTCATTTTTTCAAATGCAAGACTTTACATTTCTCAGTGTTAACGTTCATTCTGCTTGTTTAATCCATTATCCCACCCCACCCTGTTTAAATGTTTTTTTTCTGTGAAAATGCCTAGTTTTCTGTCATCTGCGACTTTGATAATGATGCCCTCTATCTTTTTATCCATATCATTAATAAAAGTATTGAACAACAGAGGGGACAGAACAGAGCCTACTGGCATTCCACTCGGCAATACTCTCCAAGCTTTTATGGAACCATTGATGAGTATTCTCTGGCTGCAATCATTCATACAATTATAAATCCAATAACAGGTGGATCTTCTAGCCTGCATTTAATCATTTTGTTACTGAACATATCTTGAAAGACTCTCGAATGCTTTGCTAAGGTCAGAGTATATTGTTCAAAGTGTTTCCCCAGTCTATTATAATTAAACTTATATTTAAAACAGAAAAATTGCCTTAACTTGTCTGAGAATACAGTGATGAAATCACATGTGGTTCTTTTCTCTAATCACCCTTTTTGTATTCTAGACAAAAGTAAGGCAAATGATTTTAATTTAATTATTTTGTGATGTAATTAATGTTTCTAGCATTTATATTAATTTAGTTTACAATTCTTAATAGGAAAATATGTTAAATGGAGTGGAGAGCGGTGACTACAATCGTGTTGGCTTTCATCTCCCAAGTGATTGCTGTTATTTTATCCATTATATATATATATATTGTTATTGTTAACTGCACACCTTACAAGTGGACTACCGTAATGTACTCTTAATGGGACTTCCTTTGAAGACCATTTCAAAGGAGCACTTGCAATAGGTATATGAAAACTATACCTGTGACAGTGTGCAGTGGCTTGTGTCAGTTTTTTCCTAGGTGAGATTCAGGATACTGGTGATTACACTTAAAGTTCTACATGCTTTGGTGCTTCCCTATCTTTAAGATCATGTGTTTTAGATAGATTTTACCTGCTTAATCTCTATAGAGATTCCCAATCACCCACATCATGGTTGCACCAAAGGTACTTTTCAAGAGGCAACTGGATTTGAAAATGCTTCGCTTCTCATCCAAGAAGCTTCTTCAATTCTGACTGAACGATGGGGAATTCAGAACTAGAAAAGCTTCTTGGGTGACAGGCGAAACATTTTCAAGAAAAACCCAAGAAAGTCCAGTTGCCTTTTGAAAAGCACCTTTGGGCTTTTACCTGCTTATAATTCAGGAGTCCTCATTTAGCAACCACAATTGAGACCAGTAACTTAGTGATCACTAAGTGAAGTGGTCTGTGACTGTGCTTATAATTTTACTTCAGCTTTCCCCCCTCCCCTCCATTCTTTCATGTTTTGGAATGCTCACCCTGGTGTTAAGATAATTAGCAAGAAGAGAATTAATGTTTGTAATTACATTACTGGAGAGGAAGAGATTACAAGAGAGTAAGTGGGCACACAATGGGAAATACACATTGAAAGGAATGCACTAGCTCTGACTGTTTGCCTAAGCCTGCTCACATCCAAGTCCCCAGCCCCCTGGGAGGCAAGTCCAGGAGACTCAGAGGTGAGCATTCAGAGCAGCAACTCCTCTCTTGGGAATGATTTCCCATGACATATAAGAATTGCAAACTGCTGTCTAACATTCAGGAAATATTTAAATGCAGCATGTGGATCTTTCAGTGTGACTTTGAGATTTAGGCAAGATAGATGTTTGGAATGAATCTGACTACTTTTGCATTGCAAGGAAATTTGTTTTTGCTTTAAGGTGTAATGATTTATATCGAATGGTATTGCAACTTAAAATTTAGTATGTTTGATTGTTGGATAATGTGTGAATTACTGTAATTTTATACATTTTGTTCTTCGTTGTAAAGTCTCTCAGACTCATAGATGGATTCAGCATAAAAGCATTTGTAGTAAATAAATAAAATTTAAAAAAATAGCCACACGGAAAAGTAGGAATAATATGACTTAATAAAATATCTATCTCATGAAGCTACAAGAGAAATTGAGAGAGCTTGATGTAGCTGTAGATATTACCTCCTAAAAAGCAATAAAATCCTTAGAGTAGAAGAGCTTAACATAAAGCTGTGGAATCTTTCTCTAGACAGATAAAAAATATTAAGAGACATTCCTCAGCCTTCCTTACCTATATAGTTTGTGATTAAAACTTGAAAAATAGAGCTCCTTGGAACCTTCCTTCCTTTCAGGCAAGGAAATCTGAATGATTTCTTATTTATGATGTGAAAAGCTAGTCATTCCTCAGGGATTGCCAAATGACTCTAGAAGCACAATATGGCTATATTGCTTGGTTGATCTGTCATATCTTTTTTAATCTTACTGGCCTGTATGAAGAGGTTGTATTAGATAATATGAGAAAATTGTTCATGATCTATAGAGAAATCAGATGATGATGATGAAGATGATAATGATCTATTATATCAAGATTGGAAAACTGGAAAACTGTTTCTTTGTGAGTTGAAGATATTTATTTATATTTATTTATGTCATTTTTTCATAGTGTAACAGTTGGCAAAATATATAAATAATAACAAAAATACATCCAATCACAGTAGCTTCAGTAAAAACGGCATTGTGATGACACTTTCACTTATGCAATTCCAGTCTCCAGAGTCTTCCATAATTACAGCATTTTAACAGTTTCATTATTCAGTTTGTTGAATAACAGCAATATAAAAGCAATTGTAGATAAATAACTACTTTTTAGCAAATGCCCATTATGTAGAGAGTAAAGAAGATGGCCTTGATAGGGATGTACAGGAAACACACACAAAAAGGGGCAGAAATCTCTTTTAAATCCACAAGAAAATGACATTTGGAAGTGGCTCATATAGAAGTCCTGTTAATTCACTGTCCTATGAGAAGGAGAAGGTATAGAATAATCAGACTTGCAAGATTCTTTTATTCAAGATAATCTCAATAAAAGTAGTTTTAGCCTCCTTGTTAAGTTGATTTCTTGGTCTGGGCTACCTAGTGAGGCTGATACATTCTCATCTCTGGGGAAAAGCTGTTTCATAGGAGAAGCTATTGATGATTTTAGCACACTTGCCAATATTGCAAGTAATGGGCTAGAATTTAATACTGCCTAATCTATAGATGTGGGTACTCTGGGTTTGCATAAATTAGATTATCTTCAATATATTTGTTGCTACTTGAGATAAAAGAACCTCTACTGCTCTGTAGGATCTTTATGTTTCTGTACTTTGTCCTTATGACTGTAGTATTTCTGTGATTCTATCTTCATGTACATGTCACCCTTTTGGCATCGTTGTCATTGTTTGGAGAACTGCTTGCTCAGACATGTTGGTTTGCAATTAATGCATAGTGGTGCTTTCTTTTTTCATTTTGCTGAAGTTACTTCTGATACAGTACAATTTCTTCCAATATAGTAGCATATGGAGGATTGCAGAGAAGTCAAGAATCTAGTGTCTTCCATTAGTTGCATTAGCAAGAATTATGTGGTCCCTACACTGATTATATGAAAAGGAGTTATTTCTAAGGAATTGTAATATGTTCTTATCCAGCCCTGATTACTAAATCATTGTCCAACCTTCAAGTTGTTCCTTTCAGATTAAAAAAAAAATCAAATGGCATTCTAAAAAAAAACACTAATTGGACTACCATTTGATTGGTGTCAATCAGTTTTGACTTAGCCAAGTGGTCAAAAATCTGCCTGAGATTTTCCTTCTTTCCTTAAGATTATACCATTAAACCTTTTGTCATCTTCCAACATAAGTATGCTCAATGCCATCAGTTTTCTTATTTTAAAACCTATAACTGGTAATTGGCATTTGTTCTTTCTTTGGGCAGATATTCTTTTTTCATTGGGCACCAAAGACGTTTTTGCCCTAACATTAACCAAAGATTCATTTGGCCTCTATTTTTTCTGCTTACATTGTTTCTATGTTTGAGTATAGCTCTTATTTCTCAAGGCAGAGTTCTTGATCTTTTTTCATAGGGAGATCTGGTTTTAACTGATAAAAAGTACAAGTTGAATCCAAAACTTGCTTCACAGTTGTAGCTTCATAATCAATTCTAAAGGCAGTTCTATATGCTTCACAGTAATCCAGTCTCTAGATTATCAATGTTTGAATCACAGTAGCTGAGAAAAACATACTTACTTAATAGGTACTCATAGTCACAAAGTCCTGCTTTTTAAATATAATTATGTGAAATATTTGCATCCGCTTTTTATGGCAAACCTCATAAAACTGTGTTAATAAATAAAAACTATCCATTAAAAAAGAATAGAGGGAATGAATATAAAACATGCATTATAAGCTTAAAACATGCTGTTGCCATGCTCTGGTAAATTAATATTCCATGGGGCAAGAGAGAAAGCCCGCTTCAAAATTGCCACCGTTCAGCCATCTGCAATGTGTACTATGGAGAGCAAAACCTTCCCTATAGTTGAGCCTCAAGATATTTTTCTGAATTAACACTTGAATTTGGAATCTTGTTCAACAGAGGACCAGCAGCCAATGCTTATCTTTTGTAAATGTAACTATGTAAACATAGTTTTTAAGAGTCTCATAACTGAAGCAGTTTGCAAATAAGTAAATAATAGCTTCTTCAGTAGCTATAGCTTCATGATTTATTCCAAAAGCAGTTCTATATGTATTATAGTGATTCAGTCTTAAGATTATCATCATTTGAATCACAGTAGCTGAGAAAAACATAGCTGTTAATAGGTGCTCATAGTTACAGAAATTGTGTAGGCTTCCTGCAATAATAATGAATGCAAGAGCATTAGACCTCTTCAAATTAGAATTTTTTTCAAACTTATGCAAACTGATATTATTCCCATTCTCCAAGGTCTAAATTAAC